>WURS02387044.1:0-17246 GCA_011762765.2 Rhinocypha anisoptera
ACGTCCGAAATAATTCCTGTGAGTGTCCTTTTTATTTGTGTCTCTGCTCTCAACTATATCTGTTTATTTGTTTATATATATATGTACATGTATACATACCCACCTATACATATACTCATATCATTTATCACGTATAGTCTCTTCATTCGTGAGTTTCTTAGTTTCTCCCAGTCCTGATCACACACACACAAATCCTAATATTTTACTTGGATTTAGGGCTCATTCATTCAATGGCATTCTTACAATATTTCACTCACAATATTATTTTCTCATAGCACATTTTTCCACTCAATAGTAAATTCGAACAGTCACACTATTAATTCCACTTCCACGTGCCCCTATTTCTCTATCTTCAGCGTCTGAGCGTAGAGTGACATACCTTGAAATGAAGGCATTAGTGCTGTGTTTAAGACCCGCTTTTTCATATGATTTGGGTACATATTTTCGCGGCCACCATAAACACTGATCTGCTTCTATACAAAGAGGGTTCTGTGGCGCTACAATTCGTAAGTAAGTGGTTTGTTACCTTGGAGTCTGTGAATTAAGAACCCACGTAATGGACGCGAAGGTCGTACGTTGATCCAGTGACAATTGTAATTAGTATTTAAGGTCGTGGAAGCAGACATCTAATACATTCTGACGCTGTTGAAACAAACACTGCATTCAAGGCTTATCTCGATCACGCCTATTTCTGGCTCCTCTTTTTAAGGGAAGTCAGAATTAGGCACGATCGATTTAAACTGTAAAAGAGTACTCGAGTAGAGTGCCATTGGAAAGTGCCCTGAATATGAATTAACTTCCAGTAAATTGGAGCTGTAATTGGCGTTTTCTCTTGTTTCTTGCGCAGAAGTGGCAGTGACAACGAAGAGTATTTATTGTTTCTTTATTTTTAATGCGAGAACTTGTGATAAGTCATTTGGGAAAAGGTGCTCTGCTTTTCCCATGAATTTTCCATTTTTAGAGAATGACTTTGCTTGAATGCTATAAGTGGAGGGAACTCAAAAGGCTGTTTGCTCTCGAGTGAGTGGGTGACAGAGAGAGAAAGAGAGAGAGAGAGAGAGAGAGAGAGAGAGAGAGAGAGAGAGAGAGAGAGCGACGTCTAAGGTTGAGCGGCTGTAAACGGCCTCGGGAGACGCGCGCGTGTGTGTGTGTGCGTCTGTGTGTGCACGTGAATGTGTGCGTTTGCGTACTCAGTCTCCCTCCCAACCCCCCTTTCTATCTCCCTCCTTCGCTCCCTTTCCTACTGGCGTCAATTTCCCAGCATCAATCGCGTAACTTTCCTTTAATCCGACCCCAGCCTTTCTCGCGACTTCGAGGCAGCACCTTCCTTCCTGCGAAAAAAGGAAAAAAAAAGAAATGGTTTCGGCATTAAGGGCCGCCCCGGTTACCCCCCAGGCGCCACTCTGCCCTCTCTTACTCCTATGCCTTTAAACCTCTTAATTTCTCAGTAGTAGGGAGAAAGGGGGTGTTAGAGGGGCGTTTGAACCCCGACCGGCCGGCACATTCTCTTTTGACTGCAATGGTGGAGCCGGTTCCTTTCGTTTCCTTTCTCTTACTCGTTCGCTTTTGCCGAGAGCGGCGATTTGACGCTCGCCAGCTCCCTGACCCCACACTATGAGACTCACATCGCAAGGCTAAATTATTTTTCTTCATTTTTAATATCCATCTCTTTCTCCCCTTGCTGAACTGCACGCGGCGTATGCAAAATTATCAGAGCATGGAGACGGAATTATTTTAATTTTTTAATCGGTATTCATTTTCCTTTTAAGTCTGATGAAAAAAACCAACATCCAATCGGCGGCCTTCTATATTTGTTCGTCTTTAGAGTGGTTGATTTACAGGCAAAATTACAAATGTTGTTTTCGGCCGTTATTAAGGCAAAATTACGTGAAAAAAAGGAGGAATTGCAGTTTCTTTACTTGATTTCTCCGTTTTTTCACGTAATTTAGGGAAATTTTTTTACAGGACTAGTAGTCATATTTTGGATAATATGATGATAAAATTCGAAGTTGATTAATGGCTTTTTAAAGCTTTTATGTTTCGTTTTTGTATCCGAAATTCAGGTGATTAACAGGCCACTTCGAATATTTCCGCTCTCTCTATCGGCTGAGGTTTCTATTAATCCTTATTTTCTAAGCCTGTTCGTTGGGTATATCATTTTTCCTTACGTTATCAGACCCATTTTTGTTCACATAATTAGGGGAAACAACCCACGGATCCAATTCCTGAAATCTGAAACTCTCCATTATTATTCCAAAATCTCCTTTAAGCCACACAATCCTCCATTATTCGACTCATTCTTATGTTGTCTTCTTCCTTTACGTCCAAAAATAGCCTGTATCGTAATCGATTCACTCCCTGCATGGCAGCGGGTGTATCCACACTAGACATGCATTCTAAAATGCAATAATGTTGTTAGTCACACAAAAATATTCGTTAAAGGAATTTTAGTGGTTAATTACTATTAAATCCATGCGGAAGCACTGGTTATAAAGTTATATTAAGTTATAGGACGCACGTAAGAGTGTCTAAGGAATTCGCTAATCATGCTAATTTTCTTTTTCGCGATTGTGATTATATTTTATCTTTAGAAATCTTACGCCTAAAAAAATAAAACTATTCATAAAACTTACTTGGGAATTTTATGTTGCGGTAAGACGGGATTTTCAATATTTCTTTAACAAATCAGGATTTTTAGAAAATTATTGTTAGAAATGAAGGAAAAATATTTAAATTGCGTTTTATATTTACAGATGGATCAAAAATTCAAATCGGACGCCACGGTGAAGGAGGATATCTTGTCTTCTCTGAGTATACTTTCCCCAAAAGGATGGCTATCATATCATTATAGCAGTTCGTTTTCGATCAATTATAGCGATCAATTTTCAAGTTTGCAGGAAAGTATAGAACGCACGAAGGAGACTACGAACTACGCACACTTAGTTACCCTGATCACGACGACGACTATATTTCTACTGTATTCTGTCTCCCAATTGTACAACGAAAAAATTACATCTTAAATCTATCCATTCTACAGTATAATTCTCTACACTGAAGTCTGTGGTTTTATCTACCGTAGTTAGATGGAGCTTGTAATATGTTTTAACTTCTTAGTTGAATTGATTTTCCTGGAATTTACAAAGTGAATTGAACTTGCATTTTAACCTAAAATCAACTAATGGTTCCCAACATACTTCATCCAATAACATCGTTACATTGCTACGTTGATCATAACAACCTTTCACAAATCTACTTGTTCTACATTGCTCTCGATCTAAATCTAAGACTAACTTATGAGAATGCCATACACTCGCAGCATACTCCAGGTGTGGTCTAACAAGTGTAAAGTAACAGACCCCAATTACCTTCACATTAAATTTACCAAGTTTGTTTTCACATTTAATTTCATTTTTCAACTTCACATTTTTCTTTGAACCAGCGGATTTTTGATGAATTATGACTACTCCTCTGATGGATTCATTGGTGTTAGCCTCAACTTTATGCATGAACTTTATGATGAAAAAAAGACGACAAAACTTGTGGACAATTGTGGACTTTAAAAGTTCCGTTGTCATTCTTCACTACGCTTCTCCTGGGGAAATAAATACCTGATTTAGTAGACACCACTTTCTTTGCCGAATGCTTTTTGTCAAATCAATTTTATACGAAGAACATTGAGATCATTTTAAAAATCCATTTCCTTATAGATGCCTATTGTTAATGTGTCACTAGTATTATTTAATTTTAATACTATAATCACATAATCAAGTGACGATAAGAGACGCGTTTATCGACGCTAGTAATGTTATTGTTTACGCTCCAGTGACCTGCCTAGTATTTACGCAGATATAACTTATGTACGAAAATATTATCATATCGTAGCAGTTGCTTTCAACCGAATCCCTCCAATTTCTCTCACATGACGCTTCAGCGTTTCACGTAACAGCCTTAAAGAAACCTTAGCTATTTTACGCTGCAATCGATCTTACTCCAAATGCAAACCAACCACACCAAGGATCTCAGGTTTTCCCGGCGAATAGATTGGAGGAAATTTCTCGGGTTTCCATCCGGGTCCAGGGGTTGTTTTCCACAGAAGTTTCTAAGGCTAAGTCCGTCATCGTCTTCAGGGTGATGATCATCACTAACCGGACTTGGCGGACACAGGTGGTCATAGCCTTCAAAACGTCGGCGGAAAACAACCCTTGGACCCCGATAATTGAAACCCGATAAATCTTCTTTCAACCTCGCCAAGGTCCCATATAATCACAAAATAATGTAGAACGGCCTGACTAGTAAAATTTTTCACCGCTTTTGTAAAGTTAGTAATATACTACTATTGTAAGATGTTAAGTAAGCACGCGTCTCTAAGTTATCACAGTGAGATTATATACATATTACGGTGTTGTTACGTAGAAAAGCATTTTTTCCCTGTACATTTAAGTAAATGATATGAGTGGAAAACATAGCATTCCACTTAATCTAAATGAACTTTTTAGGGGGTTTCGGTGATGTAAAAACTAGGAAAAAGAGAAGAGAATATAAGAATAGATTGTTTGAGAGGAGTTTCGGATGGGCTGTGTTGGAGACGAATTTCCAAATACATATTTGAAAATTTACCCAAATATTTCTATGTATATTTGCTTAAACAAGGAACACGTCAACTTGTAGAAAAGCAACTGGGAATATAACAGTTATTACGGCCATCATTTAATCAGGAATTATACGCCTATATATTTTTCATTCGTTGCCTTCAGTTTGCTTCAATATTATAAAATATACGTTATAGAGTCGGTTGAGATGTGGTGGAAACGATCCATAATCTAGGAAATAGGTTTTAAAAAATTTGTTATTTCCACTTAAAAAATTCCACTTGATAATGTTGTAGTGCACCGAAACATGTCGGAATGAAGAAGTTTTTAAAGTGGAAATTGCAAATTTTTTAAACCTATTTCCTAGATTATAAAATATGCTGCAGGAATATTTTTAGGAGAGTTATATTGTTTTGTTACTATTATCCTCAAATTTAAAATACTTTAGTTTTTGTTATACAAAATTTTCGCATAATACTTCGTCATGTTTACTTCATACCTCACTATTCCTGCCTCCCGAGTATTTATATCGTATCACTTGTTAGAGATATTGACATACATGAGCTACAACTTTGCAGATAGCTAAATTACGCTACTTATGGAGTAATTTCGTCCTCTGCAAGTGGGTGGAAATATCCTGTTTCAATAAAACTTGTCGTGGAATTTCTTCTAATTAGCAAGTATGGAAGAGCATTTACACTATATAGTGTAGTTTCCGAGGAAGGTTTTAATTTCCTTAAGTAGTCTATAAAAACTTACGATTATTTCGAATGTTATGTGGTGCATACGGATTTCTGAGTTAGTTTTCAACATTTTGGCTTAGATTTGATCGTTGGTGATGATGGGAATGTGGAATCATTGAAGTTCTCTGAGGGGCGGCAGGAGAGGAGAGAGTCTTGGTGGAACCTGGAGATGAATATGTTAAAATACACGCTGTTTGTAGCTATTTGAGTCCCCCAATTTCGCTCATTCAATTTTCCGCCCTTTGACTATCCCCATCGTCGATATACGTTATCCAATCTGAAGGGCCACCCACGCACTGGTCATTACTCCTCCCATACCATGGTGTCAAATCCTCAAGCCACGGAAGATGCAAAGGATGCATGGGCAAGAGAAGGCGGGGGAGCGTTTGGAATGATGGAGATGAGAAAGGGTGGTAAAGACATAAAAAAGTGCTAGAGAGATAAAATCTGATGAAGTCAAGGCGTAGAAGGGACTTAGCAGGGAGAGAAGTAAAGGAAGTGGCGGTTGAGAAGTGTGAGTGGCATGTAAGAGAGAGGCGGGGAGCTTAACACCCCCTCGCCCTCCCCCCCTATCTCCACGTACCCCAAACCATCTTCCCCTATCATGGATGGAGGGGAGAAGTGAGTCCTGGGGGGTGGAGTAGGTTGGAAGGGAAAGAATATATTTCAATTCCAACGGTCGATTTTAATTTCCTCTTCCCACTCTACTACCCTTCTCAGCCTTCATTTCTTCTTCGTCGATCCTCTCCCTCCCTCCCACTCCTCTCCCCCCCTCCCTCTCACTCCTTTCCTCCTCTCCCTCCCTCCCTCCCTCGCGCTCCTTTCCTTCTCTCTCTAATCCTCCATCTCTCCCACTCCTTTCCTGCTCTCCCTCACTCCCTGCCTCCCACTCCTTTCTCTTCTCCCTCCCTCCCATTCCTCTCCTCCTCTCCCTCCCCCCCTCCCTCCCACTCCTTTCCTCCTCTCTCTCTTATCCTTCTTCCTCCCGCAGTCCACCACACTCCTGCTTTCCTCCGTAGTCCACACCCAATCTAAAATGTAACAGGTCCGTCACTCACACAATTCCCAAAAAATGATCCCTAACCCGCCACCATCTCCTAGGGAGGACTTAAACGTCTTCCTTCCCCAAGAATGAAATAATTAAGTGATTCGAACGAAGTTAAGAATTTCCTGGTGAGAGGGAGGGAATGGGTGACAAAGGAGATTCTTTTCATTCGGGGTATCAATCGCCTTCATGGCACTCATTATCGCCATACCTTGGTCTTAGCCTTATGCATCGTGGTAAATAAGAATTCCCTAGGTTAAAATTTAACCGTATCTTTCGATCGACAATATTTGGGCCATGCTGAGGAGTAGGTTCTTCTGCAGCACTTTCATTTGAAAGGATATTCTAGATTGAATTATAAAATAATAACTTTAAATAACCATCCTTTATTTTTAGGACATACTAGTTCTAGAAAATGCCTGTTTATAGCACAGGTATACATTTTGCGATGTAAAACTTTGAGTAAAAAACATTTAACAATTCTATTATTCACCCAAGCTAAGCTGTTTTTGAAATCACCAACAGAACCTTGAGTTTTACAGTGTTTTTAATACCTCAGGAAAATATTCCAGGAACTCTATATATTTTCGAGCTTGAAATTCTCCTGATTTACTGTTTTAGCCCAAACTAAGCGAAACCCAAACAAGGTGGAAGGCTTCTATTTTCTTTTCATTTTAAATATCCCTAATTTATATGCCTTATTAATCTACTTTTTCCTCTCTTCCATATTTTCCTATTTCTCAGTGGCAAGATATTATACAATATTTTCATTTACAATTATTTCATATAGGCTTTAATTAATTTTTCTGAACTAAACCTTCGATAATTTTGATCGATTTTCGATAGAATGTAGATTATTCTGCATACCTGAGTTAAACGGCCAATAGTTTATTATATTAAAATGACCAATGGATGAAAATAAATGGTCCACATTTCCGTATTCATGATTTGAGTTGAAATTTTTATTATTTCAAAAAGGTAAATGAGAAATATTAACTTAAATGAACTTAAAGCAGTATCCCAAGATTCGTACCCGATTAAGATCAGTTTATAAATGTGATCTTGTTTTCTAGCATACTAAAGTTGATACTTAGGTTAATGAAAGAATATGGCGAGTGAAGGGAAAAGAATTTCAGCCAAAAATTTGTTTATTGCGTTGGCAAAAATTCATTTACTATCACAGATTCCCTACTTTGTGAATTTTCTCACACTCATCACTGAAATTAGTTAAAAGTGAGCTATAACACCTTCAGAGACGAATATATAACTGTAGTTATACTGACACAAATGTTAAAAATTGTTATTCTTGTCAAAAAGTTTAGTTATGAGCGAAAGGAAACTCAAGTCGTCAAAGAGTTGGATAATAAAGTTATTTTTTGTCAATCGATAAACGTGATGGGTATCCAGAATTCTTCCTGTTTCCACTTGCCTGTCGTGGGCGTGCTGTTTTTTTAGATCCTAACATCGTCAAGTTCGAGAGCTTGGCACGTAGATCTTAATATTCATATTTATTTGCAGTGGGAATATTTCTTATGGGTAACTGCTGCGGGATTTTACAAGGCCCATTCCTCATTACCAGCGTGCAATTTCACTTTGGGGAAATAGGAGAAACGAATTTTTTAATCTTGCTTCGTTTGCTTTGTCCGATAACGTCCGCTCAAAAAGATTTCTCTCCTTCTACCGGAGCTACGTGAATTTTTCCGAAAAAATTGAACTTTATTAATTTACCTCGGATATTTGAATTACTTCGCCAAATTGTAACAGAAGCTGATATAATATTTTATGATTACGAGGGTACATGAATGGTATCATTCTACCTTGATCGCAGAGTTATTTTCATTAACATGCGATGTCGTTTCAAATTGTGCACTGGCACAAAAATCTATTTAGCTATATTGCATTTAAAGATTTTTCCATCTTGTGCAGGACTTATATTTTCTCTCCGATTGACTTCGGAGTAGGGCTGAGAGCACCCTTGGATTTTCAACTTCACTTCTCGGCCCCTGCGAACGCCAACGTCGTCAGTCAGTTCACTTCTTCGTACCAAACCATGGCACTCTCAGTAAAATGTATACAAAAGCAATCTGCACTACCAAAAATGCCATTTTACACTTATCCTACAGCCTATAGATCTTTATGCGTTTAGGGATTTATAGATCGGTGAATGCACCATTACCCTTGCACTCGTCATGAACAACCTACTGTCTACAAGACTATCTCTCATTCTCTCCCCCTTTCCAATCCGCAAACACACCACTTAACTAATTTTTGATACTTGCTGATCCATCATTATAATCCTACCTGCCGCAATCACGTCATATTGATATGTAAACCCATGAACTAGCCAACATATAGAGCGAACCTTCCTTCATATTCCATGGATTGAAGTTTGAAGTTTCCATGATTCCCGCTAACCCTTCTACTACCGACCTCCTTCTCCAATACACCACCCCCACCCTCTTTCCCTTCACTCTCGCTTCTTCCACCTCATCCTCACCCTCCATTCTCCCATAGATCATCTCTCTGGTATACGGCCGTTGAAAATTTGAAACTTATTCTTTTGAGTGTTATTTTTGTGTTTCTCCCTAATTTACGGATAGTGCTTAAGCACATACATGAAAATGTACATCTAATTGATGCGTGATGAGCAATAGGAGGACATAAATATTCTGTTAAGCGAGATGTGAGAAGTTTCATTCTATTAGGTTTTTCATTTTCAGGATGATGGGTAAAAGATATATTCCTCCGCAATTATTTTGGCTATCCTGGGCACACGAACCTATTACAATTAGACCACTGTACGGTTTTGTGGGCACTATGCTTTTATGAGAAACTGCAGACAGTTCAGAGTAAAAAGAAGCGCCACCGTAATGCACTTAGTTTAGGACCCTCGCAATGAATGTTAATTAATGTTGTGAACTATATCCGAGGATAGAATCAATAATTTAAGGACCTTAGCTGAAGGATAATGTCACTTATTTCACTTGTATAAGTGGAATAGAATAAGACGAAAATACGCATTCACATGAAGAGAATTGAGGAGTTCAGAATTTTAAAAGGTTATCTAGATCTGTAGTAATGCGCGAAATATCGTTATTTTTGGAAAATGTTGTTATCGTTAATATTTATGTTGTTATCATTTTTATGTTGATACCATTAAAGTTTAATATTCGACTATCAGGAGAAAATAAAAGTTGAATACGAATAATTATAGGCAATGAATAAAAAGTATTACTCTGCATGAATAGGGATTTTATTATTTCCATTGAGGGTAGAGCCGTTCCCGTCCGTTTCTAAAATCAGTATTCATATTAAACCTTCCTGAAAAAGAATTATGCATGCGTGGAGGGAGACCTGTTAATATTGTCGAACCTCTTCGTTACCCGTTCGAAGTGATAAGTGACGGGATGAGGAAACAATGAGTGACTTTTCGGATTCTCATTGTGATGAGTTTCTCCTAATTTGACCTTTAGAAATCCTCCCTTTTAGGTTGGGAGCCACATGCTTGTCTTCCCATTGTTTTTAGCTCATCTACGTTAATCCTTTGGGGTCCCAACATGAGAATCTACATTTAGTTTAATTCATAAGTTACGAAACGTCTTCAAATTCACGATTTAATCAATGTAACTAATAAATATTTCATAATTTCAATGAGATGATTAGTTGGAGAATATTTTGTTGAAGAAACGGTGTTCTACGCCTGCATTTCAACTCTTCTAAGTAGATATTATAAAGGTTTTTCTTTGGTCGCTAAAAGACGTCTCGTCATATGATAGTCATAATATATTTTGTTTTACAAATAAAAAATTGTGATTGACGATTATTTTTATCAAATTTTATTAGACAAGAAAAATATGGGAAAATGAAGTAACAACATAAAAAAGAAAACAAACGAATATATTTTATGAAAATATCGCGAGAACAGATTTCTATTTAACTTATTTTTTTTCCCAAATTCAAATTAAGAATGTACATGCAAAGCTTAAATTGATAACTATAATAGATAGTGTTCAAGATTATTATACTGTCTGATAATTTTATCTGTTCCCACAGTTGACGTCATAATGTGGACCCTGGCACGACGGCGTTGGTCTTCCAATCGCTGCTCCAGGATTCATTTCCAAAACGATTTTCCCCAAACTTGGCTAATTGACTTTCTCCTCGACATAATTGAATTTTCATGCGCTCATTAACGTAACACATAGTGCTTACGCTGTCATTTCACAGAATTCTCATAATTATCGCTTTTCATAAATCCTTACCTAATAAAACTCACAAGGCTACCGTACTTTGTAATTCATCCAATCAATTTTCCCCTTATTTTTTTTCCTCTATAGCCATCCTTTTTTACAACACTTCTTAGGAACTCATTGCTTTTAAAAATCACTAAATACAAGTAAAATCTTGCAAAATATTTCCTAGACCTGTAAATTTGCCATCGGTTTTACCTCACAAAGTTAAAAATTTTATCTGGCATAGAAATAAAAATATTTTACCTATAGCTCACAAAGGTAACTGGAGTAACTGCAACTCAATGAAATATTAAGGAAAAATGCATAAAAATCAATTATTATTTCTAATGAATTATATGCTCCACAGCAGATAAATTTTAATTATTTAACATCACCTCGCTATCTATAGCTAATTGCATCATCGGTATAAGTTTCTGGTGTGGGGTGTCTATAAAACATTAGGAAGTCGTTGGTTCCGTGGTACAAAATGGTATTAACTTATTTTTTTAATTTTTATGCAGATTTACATATATATTTTGTTCTCTGCTGTTCTGATCTGGATCAGTAAGGTGGAAAATGAAAATTAGTTTTATATGATCGCTCTGTAATCGATTTTTTTCTGATTTTGATCTTTTACATGCGTAAAGTGTAGCATGATGATGATGAAGGGTAATCTACTGGTTAAGGTAGTTCTGCTTCTACGAACTATCCTGCAAGTCACCGAAAGGGCATATGGCAGCAAGGTTGGTTTCTGATGAGTTTCAGGTTAGATTTTCCCGCTACATCTTAACTAATTTTTTCTTCAAATTTGCATACTTCCCACTGATCATCATTCTATCCACAATTCCTATCATCTTCCTCTCTTACTAATATGTACTCGCTTAATGATATCTCCATGTGTCAACCGGTGCCTTCCAAGTTTACCTCCGTCTCCTGTGGTTTTTGTACCATGTATTTATTACTACCAAACTCATTTTACAAAACTCCAGTAATTTATACTCACTAATTTAGGATTTCGCGAGATGACGCCCGCGGAAGTCTTGCCTCTCCCGCTGCAGAGAACGGTACCCGTATCGTAGTGAGCCGATTTACCGGTGTTTCCAGGATTGAAATTCATTATTTAATTATTAATTTGTTCTTATAAGTATATAATTGAGCTGGAATGGATTTCCCATTACCTATCTCAATAGTGTCTCTAACGTGACATCACCACTTTCGCCGCCCCCCTGGGGATCCATTCAGCATTTGCAACCGCCTCACTGAGGAGTAGACCCTGCGTGGACTACATTTCGTCTGGCTCCTGATCTTCTATCTATTTAGCATGGGTGACCCTACCAGGAGCAAAAATCATTGCTCCAGCCAGTGGGGTTTAAGCTTTTAAGTCTAATCTTTAAGGGTCAATGGAACCCACAAGCCCTTCCCCAACAAGGTCGTAACCCATGGGGATGGGTATTCTAAAATAGATTGAAGTGTAGTATAAAAATGTATTTCTATAATCAAAAGTTTTGTAATTATCCAATGAGTTATGTCCAACATGTAGCCTTTCTCATTTTTGGACTCCCATTCAAAGTGTGTCGATACTAATTGACAGAATCTATTTGTTCATTATAATTCTAAAGAATTGAGTAGTTCATATTTAAAATTTTGAAATTTAGGAACTATTAGATGTTGTCAAGCCTTGGGAATGTGCTCAGTCGTCACGGTGAAAGAAAAGGTGCCTATATTGAAAATTTATCAGTATCACTAATAACTTTTGTAATATTTTGAAAGTTCCAAATATTCCTTCCTGTCCAGAATATAATCATAATGCATAAGAAGTCTAATCGTTTTGAATTTTTAAAACATATACTTTTGTAAATTCAAAGTATAAATCGTAGCAAAATAGTTACATAATTCTGATGATACAAACAAGATTTGTATACTGTTTAAAGGGAGACGCAGCATATAACACTCTTGTATTTCAATTTTTCTGCTAACAGAATATTTGACGTTTCTAGAGTAGTGGCAGATAAAACGATTAATTTTTCCACATGAATTAAAGTTGTTTTTGCAGTGATTCCACACTAATGTGTATGAAGACTTTTACTACGATTTTCGGTCTATAAATTTTCGTTGTTTATATCAACATTTCATATCGAGAAAGAATCTATATAAAAATATTTTGTGTGGATATCATCCTTGAAGATCTTTCATGGCTTAAGAATGGAACAATATTTGCGTCCATTATGCGCGGTCATTTTCATATGCGCGTTTCAAATATTTTTGGACGTTTTCTGCGGTAATTACGTAGGAACGATCTTTCCTTCGTGCATTTCTTTCTTTGATGTAGCTGTCCTTGTGCACATATATTATTTGAATCCTATGTAATATAATTTCCAAAAATACTCAAAATCACTGAATTTACGTCGGCAGGATTAGTCTGGAAATAGCGCTCTCTTCACCTAACTCAAAGCTCATGGGTTCCCGTCCCACCTAGGGTATGGGTGCTATGTCTGTCCATTAGGGTTTTATCAATGATTTGAAGATATGATATATGACCATAAGCGTCGACGCACCCAATATACAAAAATACTACTAATACCGCTGAATATTTATGGCATTTCCTTCAAAACGACAATTATACATAGCAACTATCGTATTCATTATGAATTAAGGGATAATTTACCCATAAGTACTCGGGCGTGAATATTCATTTTGTATTTAGTACTAAGGTTTTGCGTTCAGAATGTTATTTTTCCCTGAGAAAAGTCGATACCTGGTATTAAAGTCCCTACGTGGTTATTTTCAACCTTTGGAATGCAGCGTAAATGTTATCGCGGTAAGAGAAATATAGTGACGTGCTGGAGACTACGTGAGTGTAATCTATACAAGTGTAGAATAGTTGGTGTATGGTAGAGATAGTCACAGTGCACCTGAATTGCAGGTACGAAATTCAATGCATATTGGAAGTACTGCATAACGACTACTGCTCCTACTTCTTTCACTCACTATTTCTCACGTGAGATCTCCCTCAGACGTTATGGTGAATAATAGAAATCTGCCAAATTCATTGAAAATTGGGTCACTAAGTCATGATGTAATCCACGAACCAAAGTAGTGCCTAATGACTGCGTCAGTCACGAGTAATTCAGTAGCTCATACATTTTTCATTGCATATTTTTTTCGGAAAGGTGTGCACGGGGGCGAGCGTCTCTCCCGATCACAAAAAGGCATTTCCCTTTGACGTTTTAGTCCATTGGCGACGCTTCAGTCGATTCGGAGGAACTCTCCTGGAGGAGAGCTGCCCGCCAGAGCGTTTAATGCAGCCAGACGTTAAAGGTGTAACGCACGGAAGAGCGATGGGAGACGTCCTTGCCCGATACGTGCGCGTTCGATAGGAGTGCCCATTAAAACGATGCTCGTACCAATTTATTTGGGGCCCTCTATCGTCGAGAAGGAGCACTTAGGAAGCACTTAAGAGAGAGAGAGAGAGAGAAGAAGAAGGCACGCCCCGAGTCACTGGGAGGATGCGCTTGCCGGTCACGATTTTAGTGTTATTTTTTTACTTCGGGATCCTTAATAAATTAAGTTCGATATATTCTCAAGAAGCGATAAACGTTGACTCGATGGGTGGACTTGGATGTTTTAAAGATTTTACTTTACCGCAGTGAGATTAATACCCTGCAGCAAGGCATGAGTACACGGACAGTGGGGATGTTAATGACAAAAGATAATCCCGAATCGTCCTCGTCCGAATCGTCATCGTTGCTTTCGATTAATAATACTTTTACTTGTAAGCATTACCCTGCAAGCCGCCGCAAGGGTGTGTGGAAGGGGGTGAACCACCACCAAACATTCACGTGCACTCTCAAATGCAAGAGTTAAGAGACACATTGCACTCAGAATGAAGCAACCCGCATTATAAGTGCTCCATTAATGGAAGGAATGGGTGCCCTGATAGTCGAAGACAGATTCCTTATGCGCTATGCTAGTTAAAAATAGGAGTTATATGCATCTTACGAGGACGTAATAACTTCGGAAATGCCTGTTTATATTTAATCTGTAATTTATTATATTACGCATTAAATTTCGCATACTCTCTGCGTTCCTTCGTACCTGCTACACTTACATCTCTCTCCTGCCACTTCATCCCCAGAATCCCACTTTACGGCAGTCTCCTCAACATCCCTTAATACTTAAGCACACCACCGACTCCTCCTGTCTTCTCCGTATTTCGCCCAGCAAGTTTTTATCCTCCCCTACTGGTACCCGAAACCTCTTCATTTGTATTCCATTCTGTTCACGTCACCTTCCCCACACCAAAAATTTCGAAAGGCATCCAAAATCCTCATTAAGCAGGTCTCTACACCATATAATGCTGAGCTCGTTATTAGAACTTTCAGTGAACTGGGAAATCTTGGGGCCCCCTCTTCATATATCTTCACCTCGTAAAGGCTTCCTACGCTAAAGCAATTCTTACTACTTTGTCCAAAACACTGAACAGGAAACTGAAGTGATCTAATCTACTTATCTAAAGATCTCGTCTAAAGTCATCTATGATAACGTAATTTGATAAGTAACTTTTGATTGTTCTTGTAAATCCAAAAACTGTTCCAAAAATGTTAAAGTTCGCCGATGGTATAGGTTGCCTAAATGTTGAGCATAGAGATAACGCCACGTGAATAGAGAAGGGGATTACCGCGGCTTTTGGAAACACAATTCGGATGTCTCTTAAATGTGGAGGAGTATACGGATGAAGATACGCCAAATTAAGTTAGGAACCAAAAAAGTGACTATATTTAAACATGGCATAAATGGAAAATTTGATTTCTAAAATAATTCGAGAAAGCAGGATTTTATTCGTTATATACATTGAGATATAATGGGTTGTTGATGCGTTTTGATAGACGTCTCCTTTTGAGTTATTTTTTAGTGATGCTAGTATAATTTAAAAAGTACGTTAAGAACTATAGCCAATTTTCTCCTCTACAAATTAATGAGAAAACACTAAATGTCAAACATAATACCCATTCCATAGTCGGGACTCGGACCCGCGAGCTTTGGATTTAACAGTCAGCGCGCTACTCTCGAGACTTAAATTCGAGACTATTGGTTGGTGCTTAAATTTGAGACTGTGGGCAGATTGAATAAGGGAAAAGACATTTTACGTAGACGGTAATATGGGACATAGAAAACAATTGAAGCTGAAGAGTAGTTATCATTTCTATGAATATATATTATAAGAGTTGTAAAGAAATTATAAATACCAGAATGTTAATGGAAGATATGGTTTTCACTATCCGTGTGATCCACTATGGTTTAATAAAGTAGGTCTGATAAAAACATTATTTAATTATATTTTGTGAAAATTAATAAAATAATCCATTAAATAATTACGCGTTCTGCGAATAAGAAAACGATCAACAATGCTTGAGGTAGGATGAATAGGTATATACTAGTAGAAAGTTTTTAACCGGTCAGTTCATCTTTTTTCTTGATTTGTAATTCCGTGTTGTAGCATGGATTCCTAGGAATGACCGCGTGATTTCTCGGTGGTCACATGGCAGTCGCAAAACGTTCATGGTACGTCCACGATATATACGTGTATTGCCAAAGATAAACATAATTTGAAATTTTACAAATGGGATTCGGAAGTGTTTGGATTTCAAAAGAGCATTACATTCGCAAAAGTATGTAAGTTTCGAAGTAAACAAAACCAATTCGAGATAATTTATAAGATAATTTAAAATAGCGCAAGCTAAGTCATAGTACATTCTAACGAAGTTGTATTCTCTAAATAAAATACTACTTTCAAAAAATACTTTTTTCGATCCTACTTTGTGGAAATCTACGATTTAAAAAGATGAAATATTTCATCCTTTTAAAACACTACTTTCAGTTTTATTCAGTTATTATCAATGTTATCTCTATAATTTTATTTTTATATTTTAATGCCTGTATGTGATCCAAGTAATTTTTATTTTTTTAAGATAATATCAACCCTAACTTTGGGTAACTATATCATTAAAATTCGAGATAAATGGTGTACTTACGAATTAAGTTGATTCTACCTTACTGATGGGTGTTGCTTTTACGCAACCGGAACTAAAGATTACAAGCGGTGAGATGACCTGGATAAATTCTCATTAAAAGTCATAGGAGGCTCAGGAAGAACGATCCAGCTTTTATCTATCTTGAATGAATAAATTTCACGTTTTATTGGGTTTGAGGCAATGTGAGTTAGAAAAAAATATAAAAATTACTCAATATATCAAATCTTTGGCGTCATGAGTTTCGTCATATTCGTGAAATCTGCGAGGGGAAGGCGCGTTCTTGGCATTGGCTAGAGGAAATTTCAACTTGCTTTCCTTTCGGTGTAACATAGAACTTGGAATATTCCCTTCAGATCAAAATATATTTCATCGTGGCTTCTACAAGTGATTTCCCCAAGAGGCTCTCGAGACATGGGAGTAAGGGGAGGAGGAGGAAAAGGATAAGTGGACTGAAAGGAAGACAACTCATTGTAATGGGAAGGAAGATATTGGTGACGAAAAATCGGAATCAGAATGAAAAAACAGATGATCCCTCTAACTCGTGTGCAGTCAGTCAAAGATCTTGGAATTTTAACTGATAGTAAACTTAATTTCAATGGGCATAT
>WURS02387154.1:0-17246 GCA_011762765.2 Rhinocypha anisoptera
AGAGGTGCCCGTGAAAGGAAGAAAAATTATCACGATATATTCGAGATTTTTTCTAGAATACGATATTGATATAAATTGAGACTTCAGATACTTTTCTCATAGCACCGGATGGCATTTAACACCGGTGCGTACTCACGCGCGTAATACTAATGAATGATAACTAAAATAATCGGAGGATTAAGGCACGAATTATACGAACGTCCAGGTGCTGGAGGAGACATTCGATAACTATCTCTATCAAGGGTAATGTCATCAAAATACACAGGCATTTTAACTTAAAGTCACTAGGATAATTATACTCAATTGCAAGTACAAATTGGTGCTTTCCTAAATGAGTGCAGGAATAAGAGTTGGATAGGATTTATTAAGTATTATTGTCTTTGAAAGAATTCCATTAAGGACAAGCCAAGAACTCACAAACTGAAACGCCTTGATATCTTGATAGAACATGATATTTCACAACGCTCCATGTGAAACAAAGGCATTTCAACGAGATAATAGGGATAACAGTTAAAAGATTTGAAAAGTATAAGGTTATGAACTTAATACCGTCCCGTAGCCTTAATAATACTGAGGAGTGATTGTATGAAACAAAAAAATCATATCAAATGAAATGATAGAATTGATCAAAAGATTGTACTTTTCATTTAGAACCATCTCCATCGCCACTGATATATATTTTCCTGCCATATGAATGGATGTTTACAAGTAGAAAATAGATATTGTTTATATATATATATATAAGAGCTCTCATTATTTAACTCTAATCATTAGGATGCAAAGAAAAATATAGCCTTCATGGAAAGCGAAAGCAAAACTAAATTAATGCTGCTTACTTCGCCGATATAAAGTAAGGTTTTAGTTTCACGGTATATTCATAGGTTTACATCCATACGTCCCTTTACATAACAATATAATAATATTAATATTTAAAAAAGCTTGAATGAATTAGAAAAAATGAATAATTAGCATAAATATTATAATAAGGCTGCACCGCGGAAAGTTATAAAAAAAGATGATTAATCCATGAAATGATGGAGTGGTGATGAAAATTCACTAGTCATAATGATGTGGAGTGTATATCTTTCCACCGTTATCCCCTACGTTTTTATTCGAAGCAGATTATTTCATATGAACAAAATAAGGAAAATAGTAACATAGTCATTTTTGCATCAGATAATTCTCATTTTTAGTTTTCGGGGGGTGTTGATTGACTGTGCTTTGTCTGCGAAATTCTTTCCAGATTATTTTGTCTACATGAAATCGTATTAAAAACGTTATAAATAGTAACAGATTCTGCGGTCCAGAGAACTAAAACGCATGTGGGAATCTCAGTAGTTTATCGTCACCCGCATTACAGTCATATGCGTATACGACTTATGTGCAAAAGTTAATTGTGAATTGAAAGAAAGTAGGCAAGGCCATGATATGGCGGGATGTTCCTTGCAATCATTTTCTTTGTAAAATATTTCCCTAAGTGAAATTATGCTTCATGAAAATACCATAACAGTCGATATTCAAATTAAAAGAGAGATTTAATTTTATTTACAATTACGCTTTGCCAAATACGGGGGTATTCCTTGTTCGTTTATGAGTCCTCGATAAAGATTTAACAATAATCGATCGATCCCCGGACCAAGCGTTGGGAAAATCTTTCTTTCTTCCCCCACTCTCTGTCGATTTGTGTATTACCAGAACCGCAAGGAATAATGTCTCGTCTGACTTTTGACAGCTCGTGATGAAACTAACTAACCTCAGGTATTCCTCACCAATTCATACTTTTAATTGTCTTCCATTTTAGGTAATTCAGTTAACTTCTTAGAAAGTCAAGAGGGCCTTTGGAATTGGTTCGAGCAATTTCACGGGTGTTACTTTAATATTTGTCAAGTGAGTCACTTTTCAGACCAAAGAGAGAACCGAAAAAAATCTGTGTAAACTACGAATTCGAATTCGTAATTTGAGTGATTTTAGAATAAAATATGTATTGTCGTGTGAGAACGACTGGGAGAGAACTCATAGATTTTATATTTTTCACTTTTTAAATATGTGAAAAGTGTAAGCACTCGTTTTAAAGAAGCTTATATTGATCCGATCAAAAATGTGCCGTTTATGTCGAGAAACAAGCCTGGAAAAGAAATAAAAAGTAGAGTTACCGCGTATATAAAGTGGCTGGATGAAATATTATATGCTCATCTCTCCCATGGATGCCTTTTATGCAATGCCAGATTAGCGGAACTCCGAAAGGTCGTGCACTCGACATCACCCACTGCTGCGAGGCATGCTCTCTGCAGCGGAGGAAACAGTTCACCACCACTCTAATTTTTCCCGAGTTCCTATCACTCACGTCGAGACAGAAGTCGGGAGGTGGCGTCGAACCGGAACTTCAGCCGAATATTGAAATGTACCATTCGACGGAGAAGAATTCGTTTGTGTTAGCGGATTAATCTCCGACCGAGTCACCGACCGAGTGTTGCTCAATCTTCTCCGGGAAATTATTACGCACCACGTCAAGCCTTGCAACCGCATATTTCGATTGCCTTCCCTAACTCAGCATCCGATGGAGGGCTGGGAGGGGGGGAGGGGGTGGGGGTGCACAGGGACCTCTTCCTCCCTCGCGTGTGTGCGAGTAATTGCTGGGCTTCCCTTTTGTGCTCTCTCCGCGTGGTGCGGTCGTCTCTAATTCCCTCTGGACCTTTGCGTGAGCGGCAAGTGAATGATTACGGAAAATGAGACATATATTCCCTCTTCCGATGCGACGCATAAAGCTCAGCTAATGATTGCAATAAAAATAGAATAATATACTCGTATGCTTGTGGTGGAATACAGTTTTACTAGCGCATATTTTCTTATATTTCGTTCCATTATCCTCTCCGCGATAAGAAATAGATTAAAATGTGAATTTCATTTTCATTTGTAGTAGTTACGGATAGCATATCATTTTTAATTCCGTTGAGCTATGTCTCTAACATTTGCGTTTGTATGGCATGTGAATGCTTGGTGGTGGCTCATCCCCTGCCACACGTCCCTGCGGCGGTTTTCAGGGTAATCCGTAGAAGTAGAAGATACTTTTCAAAGTGAGTGAATCCATCTCCATACCCATCTCGCTTATATTTTCTTTTGGCCATCGATAAAGTTTCCACCCAGATCCTTAAAGACAACAGTGCTAGGCTGAAAATCCATTTATGATTCTTTCACTCCTTGATAAAATCTTCTTGTTCCTTTTTTATCCATTATATTTTCTAGCTCTGCAATTAGTTGTTGCTCAAATGTTGTTTTCTTTCTTTCTATACTCTCTGCATACAATCCCTTTTTGACAGTTTCCTCTACGGTTGTCTGGTTCTTTCATGAAGCATTTTTCTTCTGGCTAAATTTAGTTCTTCTATTGCTAACGGACAAACTTTTTCAAACCATCAAACCATTCTTCCTTTTTTTCTTTTGAATGTTGCAAACTACTTCCTCAGCTGTTATGTTTGTCACTTTTTTCAGAGTATTCCAATTGTCTTCCTGGTCACTTTCTTCCCACTCATCTCCGTTTTCCAGAAGGCTGGTTATTACTTTTGTTTTGTACTTCTCTATTTTAACTCCACCTTTAGTTAGTTTTTTAACATGATATCTATTATTCATGTTTCCATAATTTGTTCTAGTTAGACCAATCCTTTGTCTGTACTTTCTTCTTAACATATAGTGATCTGAGTAACAGTCACCACCTCTACCAATACTCATCAAGTATGTCAGGTTCATTTTTTTCCTATAAGTATGCGGTCGTTCCATTTGAATGTCATGCCTTCTAGTGAGCACCATGCGCTCATATGTACTTCTTTTCTCTGCAACCATCCAACTACCATATTCTCGTTCCACTGGTCTTCATTTCCGCCTGATGATTTCTGATGTTGACGCCTATGGGTCGAAGCTAATCGTACCTTGTGAATAAAATTCTACTTATTAATACTTAGTAATACTTATTGATTAAAGTTTTGTTTTCCTCTGAACGTTGTTGTGTTAAAAGTTCACATTTACTACTTATTTAAATTGTATTTCTTGTTAATGAAACCTATGAATAGTGGTAGTTCAACCAACGTAAAGCAAGAAGCTAATTGATACCGCTAAAGGGAACGAATGGAGAAACAGAAAAAATCCGTCGTCTCAAGAGAGAGAGAGAGATAGAGAGAGAGAAGACATATTTATTAAAAGTATCTCTTCGCAGCTCATTCTGCCAAGAAAAACATTGGGTTTGACGAGGAAAGCAATACTTTCCTCTTTATTGAATATGTTATGACGTGTACACGTGGAAATCAAAACTAGAAAAAGTTGGGAGTTTCCTAATTTCATGGACAAATTCTAACACTCTACCCATAATTAAATGTTAATGTAGTGTGTCTTATACTTTATTTCTTTTTAAGACTATGGTGTGGTGCAATTTATGTTCCACGAAAAATATTTTTTAAATACGTTGTATGCTGGTTTAATTGACACTTTAATTTCACAACCCGAGCCTGATTCATTTATCCTCGATGGACGTTTAATAATAAGATAAAAATGTTTTAATACCTTATTTGAAGAGTAAAATATTTAGACCATAAAGCTGTATAGAATTTTTGTTAATTTCTTTCTTTTTGAAGCATGTGGCATTATTTACAGATAACAACATTATCTTCGTTCTAGTTCCTGAAAATAAGTCTCACTATTAAAATAAAGTCTTTTCCCCAAGCCATTAGTTAAACTAGGTTATATTTTTTCATAAAGCTTACACAAAATTTTTCTAGTTCAGTAGTTTAGTTATACTTGTATATTCCCATTCAAACACAGAGGAAATGGTCATTTACAAATTTCCATAGTTCAAAACATCGGGTATATCACTAAAGTATTGATGTCCACATATTGTCCATTCCCGTTGGAATATTGACGTTATCATTTATACTACTCTTTCCCTGGATAGGTATTCTAATGGTTTGCCATTGCAGAGGTATTTTTGAGTATTTTGTTCTGAAATGCAAGAAAATCCGTCTACAATAATTCAAAGACTAAGATAAATTTACTTTGAAAGGGAACCTTTACTCAGGAGTCATAAGATCGACGAAAAATTGATAGATTATAATGTCTGTGAAAAAATCATTTTCTGGGGTATAAGTCTGTGACCGATATCCTGTGTGAAAATAAACGTCAAGTACCAGAAACTGCTTCCAGTGCCTAGATAGGAACATGGAAAAATCGGATTGAAATGACCCCCCGTAATTGGGGGCAGTCGCTCTTATGAAACATAGAAATAAGGTTCTTTAGGTAAGAGGCATATTTAGAGCTCAGATAGTCGTAGTGGTTAGTCGTGTGTTTCCTTCTCGTCGATGGGTTTCTTAAAATCGAGTCGGAGTCGAGAGGAGTGGAGTATAGGCGTGGAGCGCGAGGCGTGTTGCGTGAGATCGAACCCTCGACAAATGGGGCTCTCTCTCGTGATGTGGAAAGGACGGAGCGGTGGGAAAGAGGAGACCATGGAGGAAAAGGGGAAGATAATTGAATGGATCCGTGGAAGTCCTTGGTGCGTAGAGGAAGCAGAGATTGATTGATTGATGAGTAGAATGTGGCAGACGTGAAACGAAGGGAAGGGAATGTGCCAAGCGTGAGGGGGCAACCGAAGGGAGAAGACTTTTGGGAAGGTGATATTTTGAGGTGTGTTACTTTTGCAGGAATGGAATGAAAGATTTTAATACTCGTTCCAATAAAATTCCATCTGTCGCCCGAGCTAATGATATTCTTTAATTTTTTTAAAAGTTAGGCTCCTACGTCGATTGTCTCAGTTACACTTCTATATTATACATAATTTATAATAATGTGCAATGGTACCAATTACTTATATTGAAATATAAGCAAGGAATAAAAAAATAATCCAATTTTGAAATGAATGCGCTTCGTGAGACACTGGATAAGATTATAAAACGTTCTAAAGGAATTTTTATCCCATCCTAACTGACGTACTCCCTGAAAACTATATGAATTCTTCCAAGGAGTTCCTAGATGGCTGATTAATTATTTAAACACTCTTTTATGTATTATATTGCTACTTTAAATCTCATAGCAGTCTGTTATTTTAAAATATTTTAAGTTTTTAAAAAACAAAATATTGCTTTTGTGATTCAAATATTTCCTTGGTTAATTACAAACAATCACTATAATAACATAGAACGTCAATGAAAAAGACGTTCCTCAAAAACGGATACGGTGAGCGACAAATCTTCTCGGGCCTCAAAAAGGTTTTTTTGAGACACGGGCTAGAGGGAGGCAGGAGACGGACGAAAAACATATATAGCGGCCGCCTGCCTGCCATACATTTCCACGACATCTGTGAAAATATCCAGAATACTCCGGAGATTCAACATAGACAGCATACATATTCCTCCATCCAAAATAAGACTCCAGCTGGTCAGAGAAAAGGACCAAATTGGTCTCAAAACCGCGGGGGTTTACCAGATACCCTGTGAGTACGGGGGTGTTTAAAGTGGTGAAACGGGCCGCACTGTTGAAACCCGGAAATTAAGAACATAAGAGGAGTCGCAGATTGGGACAATTGGATAAATCAGCGGTCGCCGAGCACAGAATTAGCCGAGATCACGCCATCTATTGGGACGGGGCAAAATTACTTTGCCGCTCGCACGGCTATTGTGATCGTCTGGAAAAAGAGGCTATTGAAATCCGCCTCCAAAAGAAGCATTTCAATAGGGACTCAGGTTTTCAAATAAGCAACATCTGGAGACCTATTTTGAAATCAATGCAGGAAACACGGCGAAACGCACGGTCGACCAGAAGATGCTTCCATTGTACGGCGGATCAATCAGGAAACATCTGACCAGGAGGAGCTATTAGCTAGAGAATAAATAAACATTCAGTTTCCCTGATGATGATGGCCGAGTGGGCTATTGAAACGTTGAAGCCTTTATTTTTCCACAATTGCCCGATTGGAGACCCGAGAAGATTTCCAATCTTTTGTAATGGATACTATAGTTCTTTATTCCGTATCAATAACGAGTATTTCAATAAATCTAAATAAAGCGGTGTAACATTTTAGAGCTACCATCAATTCCAAGATAATAATTAATTTTTCTATATTAATTCTAAGATAATAATTAATTCCTAGATAAGATAATTATTTTTTTGTATGTATGCCATATGATGGTTTAAAAATATTCTTTTCGTCATTGATGAATATTTTCCATTAAAAAAATCTTTATCATCACATGAATCAGCTAAAGGTTTAAATTTTTAATTCAATTAAAATAAAACCTAATTACGGTATTCAGGATATTTAATTTGAGAGATCGTATAAACTTAATTAGAATGACAAATACAGGAATAGAAAAAAGGGAAGATACATAATGAAGTCATCAAAGGATTATTTAGTCGAAAACGAAAATAAATCGCTCGGTTTATTTTTTACGAAGGGGAAGAATGTCCAGGTGACTCAGTTGGGTGAAATTCAAAGTTTCATCTACTAAGGATACGCCATCTGAAAAATTATGGTTTTTCTGAAACATATCGGAAACATTGGACCACATTCACATGACTTTGTACTGCACATTAAAGATTTTCTCCAATCATAGTGTCATAGCACATCCCTTTCACCTTTGGCTCATTTTTCCCACTCATGTAGGGGATTTTTACTTAAAGGGGACATACGTTGATGCAACGTAGTGCATTAGGAAAGATATGGAGTAAAAATTTCAAAGGTTCATTGGTTTATTCCGAGTTATATAATTCAGTATCCTTTTTTATAAGTAAGTCCAGGTATACTGCAGATTTTACTCCGTTACTATATATATTTTGCGATACATTTTCACCAACAATAATTTTCGCTAGAGAAGATAGAGATGCCGGCCGGGTTAGCCTGGAGGTAGCGCGCCTGCCGGCTAACTCGAAGGTCGTGGATTCGTGTCCCGCCTAGGGAATGGGTGTTGTGTTTGTCCAATAGGGTATTTTCTATGATTTTTAGCGGTGTAAAATGACCATACCCGTCGATGCTCCCTAAAAACTAAGATATTACTACCAGACAGATCAATTATTTTCTTAATTGACTCTTATTTACTCACTTGACATTGTCTGAGATGAGACAGGCAAATTGTAACATAGAAATATTTTAATGGAATGTTAACGGTCACATAAGTGGCAGCTTGGTCCTAGTGTGATTGTTCGAAGGAAAGGTCTTGACCACTTGAAATAAGATAGGACTCAGGTAATATGATTTTATCTGGGTCAAGGCCACTAGATAAAAGAGAGGCAATATAAGCGCAGAGGGGGAAAAAGTCCGAGCTTATTTTTTAACAAAAGAAAATATGGATCTTTATTTTCCAAAAGCAAAAAACAAATTAATCCTGGGATAAAATAGACAGAGTCACTATGTGGATAAATGAGTTTTATTTGTTACAAACTCTCGCGTTTCTAAATATAACAGTTAAGAATTAGCATTAGAATCCTGTAGAAAACTACAATTATTATTGCAAAAAATATATGTAATTTAATGGCTTCATATTATAATGTTACGATAACTCCGGGGGAGGGGTTTTGTACTTCAGTGTATCGTAGTTTACACAAATGATGCAATCCTTTCAAATGCGTATACCATCACAGCCACCGTATGTGTTAAGGAAAAAATTATTCCAATCGAATGAACATGCCGACAAACCACATGAGGAGAATGAAGGAGATGATGGAGAGGGAAGAGGGGAAAGAAGGAGAGACCGAGGGAGAGAGGGAAAGACTGCGAATGGAAGAGCGAATGAGTGTGGAGGGAGGGAGGAGGGGAGGGGAAGCAGGAAGAAGCCGAAGAGATACTGCGACCGGCGAAGGGGAGAAAGGGGGACGAGGGGGTGGAGGAGGGTGGGAGAGGGCATGGAGGGGGGGATGACACGGGTGGTTGTTTGAGAGCCATAGCGGAGTGTTCCCATGGAGATGAGCTGTCTCCTCTTTGGAGGTTGGATGCGGGAGGGGGATGAGGACGAAGTGAGGGGAGGTGGCGTTGAGTGCCCGTTTCGAGGGTGCGGTAGGAGACCACGCGTGAGTGCCGGTGCGGACATGGGGGTGAGGAGAGATGGGAGTGGGCGTGTGTGTGTGGGGGGGGGGGGCTGCGGCGAGTTGGATGAAGGGAGAGGAGAGTGTGGTGGGAAACCCGGAAAAGAAACCCGGAATGAAAGAGGGAAAAGGAGAAAGAGGGGGAGAGAGAGAGAGAGAGAGAGAAGGAGAATGAGAGAAAGAAAGATACGTGAATAGGGAAAATGTTCGTTGATTTAACGTGAAGGGGAAATTTGGGGTGTTCAAGTGAGTGTGGAAAAGTACAATGGAGAAGATTAAAGCGGTGCACACAAGAAAAGGGTGCGTGAATGGATGTTGAGTCTCTTATTAGAGGCACAATACATGAAGTTATGAAAGAATTTGATACTCCCCCTAATAAATCTTAGTAAATTGACACTTGCCAAAACTAAAAGTAAGTTAAAAGTAAATGGAGAGCTATCAGCTGAGTTTGAAGTCAAAAGAGGAGTCAAACGAGGAGACATATAGCCATCAATGCTATTCATGTTGGATTTGGAAAAGCAATGAGACGGCTCTTAATAAAACCCGGTTGAACAATAATGTACAAACAAATTCAATGTGTTGCCTTTGCCGATGACTTAGCTATAGTAGAAAAATAACATCCACTTGAAGATATCCTAACCACTCCTGAAACCGCATTAGAAGATCTTGGACTAAACATAAACTGAAGTTAATACCAAATACAAAAATGAATAGACGAAAAAATGAAACTACAGAATAAATATTTAAAATTAACAACATAGAGTTTCAATCAAGGGGCAGCTTTAGATACATGGGGTCCCTACTAACAGCAGAGAGCCAGATTTCAGTTGAAATTCAATATGGTTTACAAATAGCCAACGCATGCTAATGACCAATGCAACCAATTTAAAACAACAAATTCACAAGAAACAACAAGGTAATTGTTTAAAAGACAGTGCTAATATCTGTGGTAGATTATGCTACTGAAACGCTCACACTAGCAGCAGCACGGGAAGAAATAATCAGAAGATGGGAAAGAATGATTTTTATAAGAATATACGGTACTCAGATAGATGCAGGAGTATGAACAACAGGAAAAAATTCTAAAATCTATGAACTCTAAGGTGAAACAGACATCATTACTGTATTAAAACAAGGAAGAAATCGTTGGGATGGACACGTGTAACGCATGGGGGAGAACAGGGCGGTTAAAACGGTTTTCATTGGCACACCAGGAGGAAGGAGGAGCAGAGGAAGACCACGAAAGTGGTGGTTTAAGATGATGTGGATTATGTCGTCAGGTTAGAATTTAGGAAGATCATTCCGGTGGCCAGGACTGGATTGGCTGTAGCGCCACAGAGAGAGCAAATGAATTTGGGGAAAGGAAAAATATGGGAACGGAGAATGCAGCAAAGGGAAAGAGTGGGAGGAAATTCTCTATTCCTACCCGGGTGGGTGAATTTCCAAATCCGGCCGTTGCGTTCAGTAACGGACTGTAAGACTGTGATTTCTCTGTGATAACAATCTTTAAAAATTTTCGAACTATTTATATACTATATGATTTTTTAGGATAAGCTTGACCCCGTAGTTTTATATGGAGAATATGGTAATACGTCATTCCAAAGTTATTTTACGGGCATTCATTGTAATCGAAAGCAATTTATAAAATGAAAATGTTCTATATACACCGTTTTATATAACAGACATTTCAATATAACAAAGTTACTGTAAAACATTAACGTTAAAAACCTGAAATTATATTTAAAATGCAATCGGTAAAAAAATTGGAAAAAATAAATTTTTTCAAACCACTTATTTCGATGAAAATTGTTAAAGAGGGTACTATGTTACATATTCACTAGTCACGTTTTTTACGAGCGTAAATTTCACGATTACGTGTTCATCACATTTTTCACGGTTGTGAATCAGGCGAAGTATTCAGCTTCACTCCACGCTTGGTATACCTTTCGCGTCGGCCGTGCGTGAATCCTGATTCTTCCTTCGAATTTTCTTCACCCACACACCCGAGCGTCATTCCGCGTGATAATGCGCTGATTGGGTGGCGAAAAAAAGAGTTTAGCTCTCGAGGAGCAAGGATATCTTCCGTTCAATGTACAGTCGCAGAAATGCGGCATTTTTTCTCACGTATTCATCTTTAAGTCATCATGAATGATTCGCTGTCAAAAATGTTGCATATTAAGTCCGTAATCAGATTTCAAATTTTTGAATAAGTACGAAAATTAGATACATTCTACTTTCGAAAATAAATTCACTTCAAACATCTTTGATTACTACCAATACACTATCACCTATGCAAACGAATATTTATCTGTCAATTAACATTATTTATGCCAGGTGAGTATTGAAATTTGTTTTTTTTATCTTTAAAAAATATCAATATCTTTCAACTTCAAATCCCTAACAAGATGAAGCAAATAGTGGTAGGGGTGATATAAAATTATTTCTTTTGATATACGATTAGTTACTGCTGTCTTTATTTACCCAAAGATGGAAGTGTTGGATACCAAAAAGTGAGCATTTGCTTCTGTCTGGTCAGTAAAATTGCTCATAATATTTTAT
Organism: Rhinocypha anisoptera; assembly: GCA_011762765.2. NCBI lineage: Eukaryota > Metazoa > Arthropoda > Insecta > Odonata > Chlorocyphidae > Rhinocypha > Rhinocypha anisoptera. The sequence goes on from WURS02387154.1 coordinate 11,611, forward strand.
TTTATATAAATAATAATTTGATAGAACTTACAGTAAATAAATGAACTCACTAACGTTGGGATCAGTTATTATCATATGGAAAGAAATTCATCCTAATTTGCGTCAAATAAGCATCTTATTTCAGGGTTTTTCATTCGTGAGGTTAAATAACTGAGTCCCTAAGCTTCTAATTGTTAACATACGAGTTCAACCATCAACTCTGTTTCCAAGGAAGAGCTGATAAAAAAGAAAAAACCTAATTTAATTGTCGATGCGTGTAACGGAAATGACTTTAAAAGCAGGGTAGACAGGATGATGTGTCGAGATCCCTTACCTAATTCTCACGGTCCTCCTCATCCAGTGACGTTGCTCAATCCTTGTTTGGTCGAAAGACACAGTATCACTTCCAAAGTAGAGCGAAAAGGGGAGCGGAGGGGGTTTGGATATTCCTAGTTTTTGATTTGCTGCTATTTTCTACGTCTACGTAATACCCTGAAAGCCGCTGCAAGGGCGTGCAACAGGGGGTAAGTGAGCCTTCACCAGGCATGCATTCCCACATGCACATATCAGATATAATACACATTCTGAGAAACCACTATCGTGCAAATATTTCAACGACGAAAGAAAATACATGTCATTCGAGAATAAAACAAACTCCTTTCCCTCTGCTTCAGTGCTTGCCTGGTCTCCACCCTTAAATTCCATCGCTCGTGTTCTCACTCCCGTTCCCATCACTTCTCCTTCAATGCTTCCCATGCCCTTGCCACGCGTGCGGTACATTTCTTATGCATTGCCATATTACGATAATATTCCACTGACGTTTCATTCCGGCTTCCCATTCCAATCATCTTGGAAATATTAAGGTATATGTCCTTTTACAGTTAGGTTTTCCTTACCCGTCGCCTCTTTTTTCTGCTCTGAGAAACTTAATACCATGATCGTTTTTTTAGCATAAGAGAAAGTAATCCGCGGCCTATGGGGTAGTATCTTACTGTAGTAGTAAAGAAAGAGAAACCGTTCTCTATCCGAGAAAAGTTCTCGATAGCTGAAGCCACGCTTGGCTTCACCTATCATTTGGGTTGATTGAACGTGGTGTTGCATATATTCGCACACTGTCAGGGGAATAAAGAAATTTCCTCTCATTGGACAAAAGGGGGGTTGCGATTTTTTGTGCCCGGTTGGCGACACGCGACGCCTCTCCCGTTTATCACGCGTTCTCCCTTTATTCTCATCTTTATTGGTCCCGTGCATCACTCGAATTTCCCCAGGGGTCCCCCCCCCCCCCCCCCTCTTCCCTCCCTCGCCTCGTCACCTCGTCTTCCCCCTTCCTCACTCCCTTCATCTCTCCTTGCCTTCCCCACCCCCCTCGTCCACTCCCCCTACCCTGGAGTCCTCCTTCCCTCCCTCCCTCCGAACCGCCTCCCCCAACCCAATTGTCCTCGGCCAACCCAACCCTCCCCAGTCGCTCCACCTGTTGTGTCGATCGAACTGCCTCCGAAGTTCTCTCTCCGCTGCTGTAACACACACACACACAAATCCAAGGCGCTTGAAAGCCTTTACGCGCCTATCCTCCCTAAACATCTCCCTTTACCTTTCTCTCGGCTCCCCACCCGAACCCCCTCCCACCTCCGCGCTAATTGGAGAAATTAGGCTGAAAACCACTCCCTGAGCGTAGGTTGAAGTACCGGTTAAATCTGTTATGCAGATCTCAAGAAGGTCACTTAAGAGAATAAGTCAAATATATGTTACGAGCCCCGACATACTACGGTAGATCAGATCACGTACATAAAATCAGAGAGATAGACTGTCGAACAGATGTCGTTTAAAATATAAAATGTCATTTCTTCACGCACAATTAGACACCAAAATGAATGACCAACAAGCTCAGAGATAAAAGTTACGGTAGCCAGAGTATATATGTATATTATTTTGCATGTTTTTAAAAATTAAAATGTAATTGACTTTGTTTCCACTCTACATGTATTCGCTTTTGTCATTAAAACTTTAGCATTTAAGTATTTTCTCTTCATGTAGCTTACAGAGATTACATAGACATGTAAATTCCTGTTACGTAATTTATGTTTATTCCGTAACATGTATTATTAATAAGAGGTCATAAAAAGGAATAAAGGATCCCCAGAGTTTTCGTATAGTATTCTTTTATATGACTAGTGAGAAGTTTGTCTCTTCAATTTGCTCTTTTGGGTATTCTAGCTATCATTAGCTAGTAGATGGGGTAACGATTTTTCCCTCCAGAAAGTGATAAACCTTTGATTCATTCCGAATCGCTAAGCGTAGTAAGAGAAGTCGGCGCGACCCTATCGTTTTTATCAGGTGCCTAGGCATAGGTTGTGTTTGCCAATGACACCAACTACTCCACTTATTTCTCCATTGCAAAAACAGTTGAACAACGCTCTCTCATCGGCCTATCTTTTATCGCGTCACCCGTTGACTTGCCTCCGTTCCACTTCCCCTTTTTTTCCCCATTCCCCCATGAGGCTCCTCACTCGGCGAGTCAAAACTCCAGCAAAGGAATTGCAACAGATGTCTGGTCTTTTAAAGATATTTACAATGTTTTTACATTTACAACGGCTCGCTTCAAAGAAAGATGCGGTTTCGTTAGCGCAGAAGCTTTCCTTTCACACGTCACGAATTCAATGGAATTTGGGATCTCCGTTTTATTATAATCCATTCAAGAGAAAATGAGACACAAAGTGTTTGTGTCTCATTTAATCATGAAGCAGTTCCACGAACTCACGCAGGAAACTATTTCCTAATTCATTCAAGGTTGAGAAGTACTTGCGATTACAAGAAAATCCAACTATAATGCTCCACTAACTATGCCGTGACAGCTAATTCGTTGATGGCGGATCATTTAACCTTGTTTAAGTCATTAAATCCATAGATACTCCTTCTATTCATTTTTCGGAGGATATAATTATTTTTTTTTATATTTTCCACGAAGTAAAAATTCTTTCAGTATTACTTAATACATTCATATTCCAGGTACAGCTTGCAGCCCGATATGTTTATGTCAAATTGGAGGCATTCAGAATGCGAAATTCACGCCTAACAGTGGATATTCCTTTTCAATTTAGCCTATTTTTTTCAGAAACGACTTTGTATAAAATCAAAAATCTTGATCCAGCTTTCGCAAATGCTTAAACCACCGTTGAATGATAAGCTCTCTCATAATCCATACATCCATTTATTCGTTATACGACCTATACCCACATTTTTAATAATGCGACAAGGCATCAAATTCATAGACAAAGACTACCAAAGATACAAATACAACCTGTGTATTGTGACTGATCAAAATTGTGAAATTTCAAACATCTGCCATAAAATTTATAAAATCCAGAGAAGTTCTGTTCGGAACTAGTGAATAAGGGAAGTTAATACAAATGAATCCTTCCGCTATACTATGGTCTGTGGTCTCTCAAAAGTTCACAAATCCAATATCCCAATAAGACCAATTGTCTCCAGTGGAACGGCCTCCAATCACACGTTCTGCTTCTAAGCATTACCCTGCAAGCCGCCGTGCAAGGGCGTGTGTCAGGGGGTGAGCCACCACCAAACATTCACATTCACTCCCAAGTTCAAATGTTAATAAACACATTACACTCAGAATGAAGCAACCGGAATATAAAATAAAATAGTAGAACATCATCTGCAACATGCGGGACAATGTTATATTTCTGAATAGAAATCGTTTCACTATAAATACTCGTATGTATATCAAGCGGAAACAAAGTAAAATAACATTTAATATATAAGTAAAGAAACTAGAGAAAACATGCAGGGTGAAAATCAAATATATACACTACTCTTCCTAAGGATCACTTGGGCCTAGTTTATTCTGATCTCTAATGGTTCGGGGGAAAATGACATTTTAAATCTATTTGTTCTACAATCTATCTCCCTGATTTTCCGGGTGCGATCTCATCTACCATCGTACGACGGGGTTTTCAATATTCATTTAACCTCCTCATTGAAGTAATCTGCTTCAAATTTACACAATAAATTTAACCTGTATTTCAGCCTACGATCAAAGAGTGGTTCCCAGCTTAACTCCTCCAGTAAATTTGTTACGCTGCTGCGTTGATCATAGCAGAATTTAGCAAATCTGGCTGCTCTACGTCGCACTCGATCTAGTTCCGAAACTAATCCTGTCTCATGTTCATAGAAAAGCAGGCGTGATAAGGACAGGCCGGTCTTACTTCACTGTCCACGTGACAGTGTCCGTTCTGAACGTCCATTAGCTCCCCTACTTGCTTAGTCTGATTTATATTGATGATAATGTTCGACGCCTACAGGATTTCTGTTGAAAGCTTTCTCAATCCAAGTCAACGCATTCGCTTTGAACACCTCGGGAAAATGCAGAGACCAACTGATCAGCACCGCGGAAACCTGCGCACTATCATTGTCTGATTTATTCAGACGTTTCTAATAACTCACCTGTCTCTCCAGACCGCGACCACATTTTCTAATAAATTCATTAACTCTCCACGCTAGTCTGTGTCAAATGTCGCTCTTATCTCTCGAATAATCTAATCACCTTTGGTTTATAACCTAGTCACTGTAATGTTTAGGAGAATCCATATTTCCGGCTGTTAAAACGGGGAAGGCACTAGGTTTATAATAAAGACTGTGCTCGCCTTATTGGTGGTCTGGTAACGCGAAATCGTTCGCCGGCTAATGCGAATCGGTTCCGAATTTCGTCCACAGCACGTATCTCATACTTCGACTCCCTTTTGAATTTTATTTCAAGTATAACATGAACCAAGCGGCTAAAATTACTTCCACAGGAATCACGTACGCCAATCACGATTTTCAATTCATCATGGAGGATTCACTTAACCATTAAGCGGCAGATCAGGTGCAACGGGTGACGTTTTCTGAGATGGAGGTCATTCAGATGTGAGACAGCCCTAATCGCAATGAGGACACCGAGGCGACCGATAGGACGGCCAATGAGAAGCACCAAGAGGACGAAGAAGTGATCAATGCGGCAAATAGCGTTTATACTTACGGGGAGTGTCGACGGCCATGGCCATTCAGCACATCTTTTAATCCGAGGAAAAATCCTATTGAAAACGAACATACCAATGCTCTAGGCGGGTCTCAAACCCGCGATCTTTTGCTTAGCCAGCAAGCTTGCCACCTCCAGGTCGATCTCTGCCGGCTCTTCGGATGACACAAGCTAGGCGAAGGAGCGTAGAAGGGTCTTTGAAACGAAACCTCTTGTAATGAAATATGTGTCAAGGAGACTTCGTAATGGAGACCGAGTATGATGTCTTGTTAGTTACAATCAGGATTTGAGTAAGGGGAAAAATAGATGAAACAAGCTGGAGTGGGATAAAGGCAAAGGTATAAGTGTTTTTCTACAGGTCCTTAATGGCATAGGCTTATGTTGAGAAGTAAGGTGGAAAGTCCGAAATGTAGACGAAATGTAAATGACACTGAAAAGATTTATATAACTCGTATATAAGACCGAAAAAATATGGACATGGACTACAGCCCTGATGACGACCCTCGAGTCGAGAGTCGAAACGTCGGCCAAAATGGAACCCCTGATACCCGGTGGAAAACCGGAGAAGACTTCGTAAACATAATTCGCCGGGTAAGCACCAGATCTTACTGACACTGCCTTA
>WURS02387261.1:0-17245 GCA_011762765.2 Rhinocypha anisoptera
TCCGCGGGGTGGGTCCTAGCGGGGGCGGGTATCTTCCCCCCCCCTGGATTGTGCTGTTTTGCCCCCCACACAAAATCTGCTTCCCCCCCCCCCCCCCCCCACCTCCTGGGCTGCGCCGTCCGAGTCGGTCAAATGGGACTCCTTCAAATGTGGAGTTCCGGCAGCGATGAGCAGCAAGTACTACGTACATGTAGGAGTTCGCCAGGCGAATCCAAATCTTCAGTTAAATTCAGTGACTGCAGCACTTACTTAAATTATGAAACTTCAACCACGCAACCGCTAGATTTGACAACTGTGATAACAGACTAGATTCCGACTTAAATTGCGGTGACCGACTTGTAATAACGGAAGCTGATTTGAAACGACAGTTGGAACACCGATCTGCTACCAGAAATTGTTCAATAGAACGTTCAAATTGCCTTTCAAACGTTTGTTGGCGATTTGTGCCTGTTCAAACAACTTTGTATATGTCATTCCACCGTCGAGTGCCTCACAGATGGTCGAGCTATCAGCTGTGTTTGCCACGTATTACCTCTGTAGAGCCGATCGTTGTGCCGACCACGGACGTCAAACAATAGAATGGCATTCTCCGTAAACAACATTATCCCCATTACACCACATTATAATCTTCATGCGTCCGATCATATCCATTTTGTTCTGTAACCTTTCGAGGAAAAATTACATTTTATCATCTATAAATCTATCCCAGTTACAATCCATCTCCCTGATGTTACTTAGGTACGTGATCTAATCTACCATTGTAATATGGGGTTTGTAATATGTCTTCTGTAAGTGACCTATCTAAAACCTACACCGAAAATTTAGCCTGTACTTTAACCTTTGTTTAAATTGAGGATCCCATACTAATTCCTTGATTAACCTCAGGACACTGCCACAAACCCAGCTTCCATTCACGGTACTACAATAATTGCAAAACTTAACCAAACTCATCAAGGCCTCACACACACACTCGTATTATATTACAGGCCGGTCCTATCTAGCTAAAAATAACAGGGCTCTATTACATTTTTTCCAATTTTCTTTTTTATGACTCATAGCATTTTATCTGTTATTCCTAAATTTCTCGATTATGAATTCTTTAGCACAGGTGTTTAGCCATCTTGTGAAACAAATTGTTTACCTTATGCTTTCATGCCATTAGCGTCGGGGCCTCGATGAACTTTTTCAATTCCTTCGGTCTTTGGTAATTCCCTTCATCTATTCTCTCTCTCTCTCTTTACTTTCTTCTTTCCGTACCTAATTACCAATTGCTCTACGGGGCATAAAACGCCGACGTGAAATTACAACTTCGAATTGCACAAACGGAAGCGGCGCGCCAAGTAACAAGGCACAGTTTTTTTCCTGAAAACTTTCTTATATTTTTAGATTTCATATGAAATATTGGGCACAGTCAACTCACGTGGCAAAGAGAGAGAGAGACAGAATTTGGTCTGCGGGGTACGTCAATAGTAATTGCTCGCCGGAATGGTTGCGGAGGTAGATCTGCAGACGCGGTCACGCCGGTGTACCCCTTTCGTCGGCCAGGAAGAGATGCGGGGTCGGAAGGTTCAAGGGAGTGGCGAACGCGGTCACGGCAAGTGTGTCCTCGGGGGGGCCTTCGTCCGTCTCTGGTCAGATCTAGCACGCAGTCACAGAGGCGTAGTCAATTCGTACTAGGCGCGGCCTCCCGGAGGAACCAGCTGACCCCGAGCTTAGGCTGGAGCAGGGTTTGTATACGATTTTTCGGGCTTCGCTCCCTCCGACGATTGTGGCCCGTTGCCCCCCCCCCCTTTCGAGGACCTTTTCCTTGGTTTGTGTCCGAGGCCCTTGTAGTCCATTTCATAGAACTCGCACTGCGGCCATGGAGACAATACCCCTTCTTACTTCCGGGTCGTGCATCCTCTTCTTGCACCGGTCTGCTTTCGTGAATCAATTCCTACCCATAAGGTCCTTGTGGCCTCCTTTTGGGAAAAGGGACTTGGGCTTTTACGGGTTAAGAAAAGGGGTATGGGACTAAGATGAGATGCCGATGCATCTCCTCGACATCGGCTACTTTTCTACTTTGTCTATGCGTGCCTCGAAACGTATTGTGGTTCTTTCTTTTGTATGTTAGTTAAAAATGCTCTCCTCCCATCTCCCATGTGATTTATTCTTCGATAGTGGCGAGAGTATTTGAGTGTCAAAAAAACATGAGCGTCATCTCTTTGTGGGAGAAGCTGGGGCAGAAAGTTAAAATTCGCCAATTCCTCAGCAAAATTTAGAGTTCACAATGGTGTAACTGGTATCATGTTAGACCGGACATTCCAAGGTAATATATAAGAAACATAATATCAGAGAAAGAAGATTATAAATATGTAGCGTGCTACAGGAGAATGTTGACAATTAAATGGGGAGGGGTAGATGGAATAACCATTGAAGAATTGCTCGAAGGGCTTTTGAGAAGATAATCCAGTGGATTACTCTTACAGGAAGAATATGAAAAACTAATAGGACACACAATTTTTCATGACGGTATAGTAAAAACTGTAATGGAAGGGAATCTAGGATAGAAAAATCTTGGATGTAAGTTATGTAAATGCCCTTTAGCTCAGCTACACTGAACCTCAAGAGTTCACTTTCCTCTGCATCCTGAAAGAAAGAATTGGTGGACCTTTGGAGAGCTATTATTGTATGCTCTAGTAGTTTCTGTTGTTCTATTAATAAATTAATAATTATATTGGAAACAATGAATGGGATATACTCTGGCTCAAAATAGAACTTGAAGAGTTTGATTTTAGGTGTTCCAGGTGTACCACTTAAAAGATTTGATGGGGAAGTAGACAATTTAATTTTTTTAAATATACCTGACCTCCATGGAGGAAGAGTTCAGCATTGAGCAAGTATCAATACTCTAAATGTAAAGTATTGGTTGAGAGGGTACTAACAAAAGACCCTCACAATATGGGGTGTTTTGTTGATCAGGCGAATGTTACATGTCACACCAAGGGTTAGCTGCTTGTGGTGACCTTTGTTGTTAAGGAGAAAAGAGAACAATGTACAATTGAGGGGTCGCTACTGCATTGTAAATGCAGTATTATTGTTACCTTCTAATTCTTTATAAGAGAATTCTTGGTAACTTGTTAGCAAGAAAACTAAAAATGGAAAAGCCTTTGAGGATTAAGTAGGAACTGCTTACATCCCAGTAAACCAAAGATGATTGACCCAGAATAACATCTTAAGGGAAAATTACAGTAATCACTACAGTAATTTACTTAAACAAATAAAACAATGGTTCAATCATTCATTCGTTCTAATATATTGTCTGAAAATTTTCATCTGTAAACATTTTTAAATAACAATTAATCTCTTAACTGTTTGGATAAAAGTCCCTTCTAGTTATTTTTTCCATTCATTCCTTTTCCAATGATTCTTTTACAAACCAATTCCATGTCTTTGACACCACTCATCATTGCTGCAAATTCAGAAGTCACATTACCTTTAATACTCATGAAATCAAACAAAATCTTCTAAAATTAATAAACATTCTGAGTGTTATTAGTCATTTACATACCTTATGGAAAACTCATAAGGTTGATTACAGCATTTTATTAAAGAGGAGTTGTCAATAAAAATTAACAATTTTGCTATGGGCTGTGTATTAACCCTACGCAAAAGCTGCTCATGCTAAAAGTTTAGTAAAGTGGGATGTATTGCTATTATTTTCTTGGTATAATTAGAATTGTATTAATTAATTTGAGCCATGTCTTATTTAGAAAAAATATTTATTAAAAATTTCTTACATAAACTACCCTCAAGGGAGATTTTTTTGGTGGTACATCGAAAATAAAATATTTTTAGACATATTTGCAATAATATAAGTAAAAAAAACTATAAAGTTACTAAAATCACAAAAGAGAGACACCACTGTCACACCTCTGAGATTATGAGAATAAGTTTGTTGATTTATGGACAGACATGATAGAACATGTCACATAATAGTTGTAATAAATTATCAAAATTGAGCACACTGCCTCAATTTTATTTCAAATAATTTATATCACTCCAAAAGGCTGTTTAGTATGTTCACAGCTATTCCTCTTGGTTTTTAAAAGTTCTGTGAGATGATATTTATAGGTATCTCATGGGCTTTTATGGTTGTCCTGGGTGCAGCATGCATTCCTACTCATACTGCCTGTACTCACACGCCCACTGCTGCATTGCTTACTTGGGGTCATGGATGCCTCAATACCCTTCTCTTCCTCACCACTCATTGAATCTCTCCACTTTGAGATCATGCATTTTTGGTGCTCAGTGGATCTGTCACTTTCCCCGCCATCAGGGCTACACGTGTACTTGTGTCAACAACAAAGAAGAGGAATGGCCTTGTTGCCATGAAATGTCCTTGAACTCTCGGCTCTTCAGTTGGGACTGGGCCACCCCAATACCTTGGAGCATTTCCTGAGAGACGTATAGTAAAAGAATTAGTATATTGCTATGATAAAATTAAACTCAATAATTTATTGATTTTCTCAATGCTTTCTCCGAATAATATATAGACTATATATTTTTTAATGGCTGAAAGATAAACTATGAAGACTAGCTGAGATTATTTGAGCATTTAATAGGATTGAACATTAAATTGGACTAACTTCACATATTTTGAACTGTTTATAATCTTACAGCATCACAATTCAATGAAAATATCAGATAGAGTTATTCTTAGATGTAATCTTCAGTATGAGTTTATAACAATTTTTTCAGGATAAATGACAGATACTGAACCATATTGAAATCCATTCTTAACTGCGATGTATGCCTTGAAAATGTTTCATATTCACCATGATGAGTGATATGTAGTTGGAAAGAGTAATTGATGATAATTTAAAAAAAATTAAACCAAGACTTCAACTAAGTAGAAAAAATTCAATTGTATGACTGTTAATTAATATTTAATAACGTTATTATAATTGCTTTTCTGTCACTGATTAGGTAGTATTTTCTTCATTTATTGGTTTTTATTCATAATATGCAGAAGTTTTCATTAACATTGTCAATGTATTAGCCTACTGAGTGCATTGGTAATTTAAACCTTCAAACCTCACAATGCAATTTGTCCACTTAAGTGAATAGATAACTAAATATTTAAAAGGCATAAGACTCTCCTAGACTTTCCTAGGATTAGATAATGAATTTTTTATTCACATAATGAAATTTTAAATGCACCACAATTAAAACAATGTCATTTCTCCTTAAAATACAACCAAAATATTCCATAAGGTTCTTTCCTCAAATAAACGAGTAACATTAAATATCATCTCTCAGTTTTTTAAAGCATATTCATGAACTATCCACTACTGGAGATATAGTTTTGTTTACATCTCAGCCACTATGACTATTTGGGAGAATTCCAATTTAAAATAATATAAACATGCATAGAAACCAGTTATATTTTAAGTTGATTGTAATAAGCTAAAAAAAGGATAATACATTTTTTCTCATCTCAGTTATGATGAATGAGAATTTTATTGAATTTGTTTTACTGGATTCAGTAAGTAGTGCTGGAGTGGGTATAACTTTCACGTGGTAGCTTTTTAACCTATTTTACCTATCACATAAGGTGAAATTTCTAATTAGTCATGATTTAGGTTTTTTAATAAGTCAACTGAAACACCTTATATGAGCATAATTTACACTTAATTGTTTTTTAGACGCATCCTTGGGTTTAATTTCTGATCATATTTAAATTTAGAATTGTTAATCTTTTTAAAGATCATATTTTACTTACTTTTACTATGATTTGGTTGATTGTTAACATTCTCTTGTTGTTGTGACCAGTCTTGTTGTTCTCTCTGAGGGCCTTGTTCCCCTGACATACTTCTTGACCCTGCTCCTTCTCCACCAAAGAGTCCATTGACATCAATAGCTACACTCACTGTTTGTTCAACACCTCTCACCCACATGTTTGTATCATTTGACATGCCTGAGAGGTCAGCTGTTTTAACATCAAACACATCTTTAACACCAATCTGAAAAGGAAGTTCATGGCACAATTAAAATAAATTGATGAGCATAGACCTGCCTTACAAATGATTCAATTTTTAACACCTCGCTTGCTGAGAATACATTCTGTTTTCCCTATGTTTTTCATGCAATTATTTTCTCTGCAGAAATAGTTGTATGTACTATTTGTGTTTGACGGCCTTTTTCACATCCTCTCTAAATTGTATGGCCTTATCTTTCTTACAACGGTTCAAAGAGTCATGCTTTCTTATTGTTATGGGTAAGGAACTCCTTTCTTTGGTGTCATTTGGGAAGCTGCATGACCCTTGGGTTAGGTTTAAGACTACATTCCCTCAGCCAATTTTTGCTAAATTCATTCCTGAGCCTCCCTCAAAAATTACAGTTATAAAGAAGTTATAAAGAAAAGTTATGAAGAAATTTATTTGTACATTTTTCATATCAAATTAATCATAAATTATCAAAGAATAAATGAACTAAAATTCATTATTTGATATATTTTGATATGAAATATTTAAACTCTTATCAATCAAATCTCCACTGCCCCACCCATAGGAAAAAAGCATGTAGATTAAAAGGGTCATTATAAATTGAAAGGGCCTGCTACCTGATTTACCCTTGCCTGTACTTAAAGGGAGGAATAACTCCCTACTTTTCTCCCACTCACAGCTGTAGTGAAAAAATCAGTCTGTGGAAGCTAAAGGCTTAATTCAGCATTACTGAGTGAATTAGAGCACTGAGTCAGCTCAAGTATCAATGTTACTCATAACAAACATCCACTTCCATTTTCAATGTTTTTAATCAAAAAGCAACTGCTTGTACCAAATTCTAACTATTATAATGAAACTAATTAACTGTTAAACATGAGTAAATTATAAAATAAAAGTGAATATAATGTGTCATCAATTAAAGATAAGGAAGAAGATATTTCAATTTTATCCATGTTATGTGAAACTTTTATTTTTAATTCTCATAATTTTCAGAATTGGTGAGATAGGAACTTCAAGAAATTGTTTCCTTCCAATGGAGAGAAAGAAACTAACATAGTATAACCAACCATACTAGAGATATATCGCTAGAGATATAGAACTCAAGATATATTCATACCCTTTGTAAGGATGGGGTTAAATCCAATAATCCTCTGATCAAAAATGGTGGAATTGTGGCTGCTACCAAACAAGGTTGGACACTGCTCACTATCTCCCTCAGAGGCACTGAACGTAAATCATCAATCAGTCTTAGAAGCAGACCATCTTGGTGATCATTTTGATACTGGAATGGATAACTTCTCTTCCGTCTCAAAGGTCTCCAGCCTCCATTCCCACCATTATTCTCACCCACTGGGAGTACCAACAGCAACTTGTACCTTTCATCCTAGTTTCAAAGAAGTGAAATTTATATACTTAGATTATAAGAATACATATAATGTTTACAAAACAGGCATAAACTTCCATTGTAAGGTTGGTTTGATAGTAAATGATTAATAGTGATAAATTTTTACTAATACTATATGGAATTTTAGTTCATGGGCCAGATCCTGCCTCTATTTTGACTAAGATGTCCTGGAGGGTCCAGAAACGCATCAAATTGCAGAGATTGCTTTGGTTGTCCCTGTGTACCAATTAAATATTCATCTGATATAAACTGGTCAAGAACCAAATATTTTACCTATAGTGTTATCCTTCCACATGTATAAGAGAATGAGTATGATGTTTCCTTTAATGTGTATGGGAAACTCCATCTAAGTGTATTTTGATAATTTTAATTTATCAAATACATAAGGTAATTTTATTTAGACCTAACTTGGATAAATACAGGCAATGATTGGTGCCACTTTTCAAAAACAAATTGTCTGAAATCAAGCCTGCATAAAATCAGACAAGTGTTGTAAACTCAGAACTGATATTTTGTGACTATGTCTTCCTAGTATGAATCACATTAGATATTAAACAGTAACTACAAAACTAACTGTATCTGTATTGCATTTTAGTAAATGTATACCAATAAAATCAAATACCTAGAGGTGACATTTTGTAAAGAGAAATTAAACTGATCCTGTTTCATTTAACAATACTCACATCCAAGGGCAGCATTAGAGCCTGAGCCTGTAGACGGGAGCTGTAAGCAAATGGTAGAAGTCTGACAAGCCTGATCATTGGTACCCATTTAACTCCTGATTCAAAACCCTGGCCCTGATGCACATGGAAAGGGGCTAAGGGTAGCCCAAATTGACCCTGGAAAGGAATGTATTACATTAATTATATAAGTGTAAACACAAATGTATCTGAGTGATGAAAATTCATAATTCACATGTGTATAGATGGCTTTGTTTGATTGAACCAGCAACTAAAGAGTGTATGCCAAATGGTATAACAAAAGCAAATATTTTATAAACCACCAAAGTGGAAAGGATTTAATTCCTGGAACTATTTCTGAATTAAAATTGGCATATTCAAAGAACTTTACATTCCAGAGATTGCTTTGGTAAAACAATTAATTTAATATAATTTAGAAATATATTCTCATGAGTAAAATTTTACCTTCATTTTATTTCATGGATATATTTATGTAATAATGCTTTTGAATTAATAAATGGGAAAACTGAGAACAAAAACCTATTTGAATTCTAGGACTTCTCAAAATTATTTCATCAGCAGAGGAATAAAGGGATATGTATCAGCTTTTGCGTCTTCAAAACTCCAGCAGTGTATAATCATGTAGTTTCTTAATTTTACAGATTTATACTGATTTTATTGAATATGTTCTTATTTCATAAGAACGTGTTCAAGCTGCAGTTTGATTTGACAATTCCATTTTTTTTTATTTTCATCAGTGTTTTCCTATATTAAATTAAAATTTAGGGTTGAAATTAAAACTTCATATTATAATTACCTATTATTAGTTTGAACCCTTTGGACAAATTTAATTTTCCATTTCTAATAGTACATATAAATGACACAAAGTGGTCTATCACCTGATCTTTTTAATTAATATGTGCATGCACTATCTAAAAATCGTAATGGTTTACTTCCCACAGGACTTTTCATTTTTAAATCCTTCACTGTAAATTTTTTCTTGAAATTATTTGTAAGTTGGTTTTACTCAAAGTTTCTTCCTGAAATTATTAATGTTGTACAGTGGTAATTATTGTAAATCATGTACATAGTGAAACTGTTCCTTCTGTTGAACACCTTTAGACTGCCTATTATTTTAACATCGAATACTGACCAAATTTGTAAATGGAGAGAAGTGGGTGGATTTTATCATGAAATAAATCTGTTCAAAGGTTTAAATAATAATATTACCTGATAATTCTGCCATAACTTATCCAGATCTTGTTCATCCTTGCTGAGCATTGCATTCCCATGCAAATGAAGTTGTATTTCTTGATGGTGGTCCTCGCCTATTTTGAAACAAAACATTGTTTCATATTAGGTAAAATATTAGCAATCTATCAATTAGCATCTGCAGTTTCTAAATCATACAAGGGTCGAGTGATAAAAATCTAATTAATATTATTTGTTTGTTTAACCATTTTAAATTATTGAATACTGATTTTTGTAAATTATGTATAAAATGTATTAAAAAATGTGTAAATTTTATGAATATTCCAATGGTACTTAAAGCTCATATATGTACAATTACCTAGTATTTTATACTGTTTAATGGAGTGAAGGTGTTGTAGGGGGATTTCAAGGAGGGCAGCTGCCCCACTATACAAATGAATGGGGAGAAAATATGTTATGAAAACAAATGGAGAACTTACAAAAAAGAAGGCTATAACTAAAAGGATGTTATTATATTAAAGGATGAAAATAATGCTGGACTGCTAAAATATATTGTTCTATCTAAAAGCCTCTACATCATGTGTGACATACTCCCAGCTACATTTCCTGATCGGCTGAACATTGGCCAGATTGATACAAATGTTTCTAGTTTATTATGGGCGTCTTAGCCTTTAGTTGTGTAAAATTTAAGCTGCATCCCTAGCTTGGAATGTCGATGTCCTATGATGGAGCATGCCTACTAAGTTCTAGAACTGAATATAATTTGATTTATAACTTTGGAATTTTTCCCAGAAGGATGATTTGTGAGGAAAAACAACAAAAGTTCAATGGCAAGACTAAGTAAAATAAATCAGCATGTTTGTTCGAGTATGCTTGAAGATGGTGACTCATCTTCTTGCAAGATAACTCCCTCTTCTTGAAAGCAATAATCTTCCTGGGATTTTTTTGTTAAGCTGTGGTTAACCTTTGTTCAAAATATGCTTGCCCACATTTACCATACTAATACTTGCTGTTTACCTTATGTTTTGGAAATGAAGTGTCACTCATGGTCAGAAAACAAGAGACCTGTGTCCAAAACATGATGGATCATCATGCATCATGCTGGATGATTGATGCAGAAACATTCATAAGTTTCATTATGACCTTAGAAATAAGTGAGTAGTTAGAAGTGATGTAGTACGTAGAAGGCTTAATAATTAAAGTGATATATTTTTAAGAAATTTAATTTTTATAATTCCAGTCAAGAAACTTAATTAACTTTTTGTCTATGTTAACAAGACCATTAAAATGATATGTCTAAATCATAATTTAAAATCAAAATATCGTCTGTCAAGTAATTTTCATATTTAACGAGTAACCTGTACTTGAGTAAGCTGACGCCTTATCTGACGTGCTCGTGGTATATTCTCACCGTTCTCTGAGCGCCTCCTCCTTGATTTGGAAGTCTCCCCCTCTGTAGTCACTTCAGCGTTCTCCGGAATCATGGTGGTGGATTCTTCCGTGGCACCCAACGCCTCAGTCGTCGTCTCTCCCTCACTTGCTTCCGTGGTCGTCGGATCGCTCCCCAACATCGTTTCCGGGGTCGGCAACATCGGGTCGCTGTCGCTACTCATGGTGGTGGACATTTCCGCCACGTCTTCGCCCGCAGCCGTCGTGGTCTCGTATTCCGGAGCCGTGGTGGTGAACATAAGACTGTCGTCGTTGACGCTGACGGCGTCCGTCGCGGTCTCTTTTGTCCCGTCTTCTATAATGGCGCCTAGTGTCGTGGTTTCCTCCACCTCCATTGTTGCAGTGGATGAGTTCGGGGAAGGTTTCTCCGTTGTCGTGTCGTTGGCTCAGTCCATTCCGACGACGTCGGTCTGTCTCTCCGCGGTGCTCACGGCTGGGGAAACGGGAGTCGTCGATTGTTTGGGCGTGCCGTCGGTTATCGGCAGGTTGGTGATCGGCGTGGCGTCCGTGATCAACTGCTGGACCTTCTTCGTGGTCATCATGAGGACGAAGGTGGTGGTGATCCCCGAGGCGGTCGTCTTCTCCCGGTTCATCGAGGCCAGCGTGGACGAAGTCTCCACCTCCGGGCTCCCGCCGTCGTCGTAGTCCAGCGGGCTGAACATGGTGGGCATGAGGGAGGTCCTCACGCCGGACACGTCCAAGCTACTCTGTGTCGGCGACATGGACACTGACAGGGGGGGAGTCACCTCAGCCCCCGTCTCCTCCGGATCCCCGCTCATCATCTTCCGGGTGACCCTGGTTGAACTGGTGGAGTCGGCAACGTCCGAGAACGCCGCTATGGGCGGTGCGTTGAAGTCTTGCAGGGTGCTTTGAGGAGAGGTAGGGCGGCGCGGAGGGGGCTTCGGCGGCGCCTTCGTGGTCGTCGGCGGCTTTGCAGTCGTTGTCTGCGTTGGTTTGGTGGTAGGCTTCGTCGTCGTCTTGGCCGTGGTCGACGGCTTGGAGGTGGTCACTTTGAGGCTCTTCGTGGTCTTGGCGGGCTTCGGGGTTGTCGGCGTGGACGCGGTGGGAGTCGGGGGAACGGTGGGTAGGAAGGTCGGCGTCGGTTTGCTTGTCACTTCCGCAGAGGTGGCGTTAGCCTCCGCGGGGCCCCTCTCCTTCTCTGTGTCGGTCGAGTTGGGCGTTGTCTCGTTGACACCGGGGAGTGGCGTGGTTGTGGGGACCGAGGGCTTCTTCATCCACGGTGGTGTTGCCATCTCTCCCGTCCCTCCTCCGCCGCCCCCGCTGGACCCACCGGCCATGGCCGTGTCGGGGTCGTATCCGTAGAATCTCAACACTTGCCGGAAGCTCGGCTTGATGTTCGCTTCGGTCGTGTTGCCGAAGGTCAGGCCGTTTAGGTAGCCGTCGTGGGCGAAATAACTCTGGAACGCGGGGTGTGGAATGGAAGAATAAAAGAAAATGAAATTTCAATGTTCATTTTGAATCAGTAATCGATCCGAAAGACCAATTCGAATATTCAATCCCACACGGAGTTTTTATTCATCGATATCCGGAGTAGATTCGACTCCTTGATTAATTATGTTATTTGATATTATCTTTGGAAAATAAACGAGGTTTTCGTGAAAGTATTTTGAAATTCGATTCCGATTCGGCTTGAGTTTCATTTCTCGCATAAATCTCGTTTATTGCGTCCCAGAAGAATTTACAGCACATTTAAAAAAATATCAAATGTTATAAGTGACCCGAGCCTCCTTTTAATTCAATTCTTCTGAAAATAATGACAATTAACACTTTTAAAGGATAATATAACCACAAAAGGAGTGAAATTATAATGCTAAATAAATACATGTCTTTTCATGAAAATACTCGTCGACAATAGGAATCGAATCATCAACCAGAGAACAATTGTAACGCAGTGATACATAAAGAAGTCCAGGAGGAACGGTCGAACGTGATCTCCAATAGTAACTTGTACCCGGTCGATGGCATTTTTTTAAAATATGTAAATTTAATAAAAGATATTTTAAGTTTCTCATAGTCTCAATGTAAAAATTTAGCATAGTCTAGATAACTACTGTACTTGGATTGCATTCACATCGTAACTATTTATATTTATTTTAAACTTTTCGACATTAGGCCTCACTTTGTGAAAATGTTGTATATCCATAATTACAAATGAAGGACAAAGGTAATTTTCCACATATTTATTTTTTCCAACAATCCGTGGAAATGTTCGCTTCTCCTTCATTTGTTATTATGGATTTTCATCCACATCTACATAATACCCTGCAAGCCGCCACAAGGGCGAGTGGCAGGGGGTGAGCCACCACTCATTTGTATCCAAATTCATATTTGTATCCAAATTTTAATAGTAGTATTTTCGTTTATAGGGTGCTTCGACAACTATGGTCATTTCGCACCTCTTCATGCCATAGAAAAATCCATCTGGACAGACACAACAACCATGCCCTGGGCGGGATTCGAACCCGCGACCGTTGGGTTAGCCGGCGAGCTCGCTACCCACTAGGCTAACCCGGTCGGCCCAAATTTTAATTTTCCTGATAGAGATTGAAGACTTTCGCACAGATTTTATGCACAGCAATTAAAGTAACGTTAAGACCCCTCCACCCGGATACTTGGGGAATACTTAGTATTTATTTCTCTACTGTAATTTCGGAAAAGTTTAAGTGACCAATCAGCGAACAATTACAAGCGCAAGCAATGCTACTTCAGCATTGCTACGTATGCAATTTTTCACTGGCGGGTAATTTTAGTTAAATTTTCTGGAAATGATCCGTCTCTTTCCCCATGTAAACTAATGCAGTGTCATCATTTCAAAGGTTTTCTTTCTGTACCACGTGCATATATTCTCCAGGTCCTTTCGCATCGCATGCCTCATCTTCACCTTCCAGTGGCATTTTGGCGAATGAACAATGGAGTGAACAAGTTGCCTCTTTATGTTTCTGCCTTGGAAATGTTTTTAGAGGAGTACTGGGAAATCAAGTGCATTACAGGACGAATATACTGAAATGAAATGAGATTTTGGAGACTGCAACGAAGAAGAAAGCCATTTAGTAAAGATAACGGAAGGAGGAGATACGTATAACAAATATTTTAGACGGCGAGAATGGCTCTTGGATGTACGCACGTGGACCTAAAGGGCGATGATTCTTAATTAAACTTTAAAGTCAATTCGGATATTAGAGATTCTTGAAAGACGGCGACTTGGGCATGTTGTTACTGGATTCATCATTAATATTTGACAGTACTTAAACAGTTAAAGTAGCGTGGAAATGAGTCGGGTTAAGTTCAAATGTCCATTGACGAAATTCCAACCGAAAGGAAAATCGCGAACCATTGGCTATTAAGTGAAGTAAGGAAAACCTAAGGCTAATATAAAGGTAATCTGAGAGAGACTCCTTTATCGATATTTCGGTCAGCCATCAACAGGGAAATATATTTGAAAGAGCCTTAACAAAGGAAAGTACAGTGATTAGACTTGACGTTGAACAGTGCTCCATCACAGTTCTATCCTTATTTAAGGCTTCCACAAATATCCTGCCCTGTTAATGGTCTCCTATGTGAAAGAAATATAGATAGAGGAGTCATTCAGATCACATTTTTATTGACTATAGGTTTTCCTTAAATGAATAGGGTATTTTCATGCGTTACTTTGTGGAAGTGATTCATAATGAAGATGAAAACACTAAGTTTTTCCACATGAAAATATTTTATTACGACCTAGTTTTCGACTTGTTAATCTTAATCGAAACCTGGAGATGACTTAACAAGTCGAAACCTAGGTCGTATTATAATATAATGTGGAAAAACCAAGTGTTTTAATCTTCATTTCCTTAAATGGTTTATTTCCAATCTACTGCATCAACGAAGTGTTCTGTAATCCGTCACTATTCCGGGACCCAGGAAACGACTTCACACCAGGAAATAGTTCTACAGTAAACACGGAATGAATTTCAATAAACATTAACGCATTCATTTTTTTCATTTCAAAGCTTCCAACGACACTTTTTATTCAATTCATGCGGGAACAATATTTTACAACTATTAAATATACGAAGTTATACGAAATCGCACGCACTAAATCAGTAAACTACTTTAACTATTCCAATTCCTAATTATTTCCTACCCCAGATGTGATTACAACTGCCACGCAGAAAAAAATGGCATGTAAAACTTTTCTATTCTCCAGTATATCCCTCTGATTTGATGTCTGTAGTCTTATCTACTTCAAGTGTTCAAATTTTTACAACACTAAGCCAATTTAAGTGACCAATACAACAATTTTTTGTAAAAATGACGAAACACACAGTCAACCATGCCCTAGATGGAGAATGAAAAATCCACCCATCCGGGATTCGAACCCTCGACCTCCAGGTTGGCAGACGAGAGAACGTTATCCCACCGCCAATGAGGCAGGCCATCTACCGTAATAAGGTCTGGTTTTCAAAACAATTACTCGATAAGGCATTATAATAAATCACCAAAAAAGTAAAGTCTCAGATTTATACAGGGGACATATCCTGCCCGGGAAGCTGCAAAGTGGTTCACAAAATGATTCCTCCATTGACCTGTTAACAGCGCTTTTGCTTGTTGCTCAACAACATTCGACAAGACTACTTGCCCTGCAGAGAACCGTGGGGCGATTCGAAATAGGTTCCTTTAAATTAAATGATCAAAACGCTATTTCCACTAAATTTTTTTATGGAAACTTATACAAGTACCGATAAAAATTTTAATGGGAATAAAATGCTTTTTACCATTTAATAGAAAAATTTACTTCCACAAAGTTGAGCCTGAAACCTTTGACTTGGAAGTTTAGGACTTACCCTCAGGTGCCTGTGGATGTCCCTCATGCCAAGTCGGATGACCCCGTGGTCCAGCGTGGGATGCGAGCTGGATGGAAGCCCCAGGGCCCTCCTCAGCTGGTCCCCCGATTCCCCCCTTGCTCCTTCCCACAGCACGATCAGCACGGACGCCGCGCCGTACGGCGAGAAGGCCACGTTCCCGGGTTGATAGGCGAAGTCCTGCGGGACGGGACGAGGCACACGCTTATTGTCAAATAAATTCAAACACACTTTCGTCAATCCCACTGTGACTGGAAGATTATTTTCTAGGGAGCTGATGCACCCAGTGAAAAATTAGTCAGGAAATTTTGCCGGGAACGACAACGTGTTTGAAGGCAGAACATCACGACAGGGAGGATAACATTTGGAATCTTTGATTAAAATAAATATGGAAATCTTGAATGAATAATTTTTACAAGTCTTTTGCCAAGAATGTCACAGCGTTAGAAGGTAGAATCACATCAAAGGAAGGAAAGGATTTGTGATCTCAAGTTGCTTCAGAAAGGAAATTAAAGTTGATTCAGCCTTAATCGAAACATTAATATGGCATTTGAAAAAGTTAATATGGCATGGCTGCCGTGAAAAAAAAAGTTAACGGAACGTGGTACGGTACCAATGAATGGAACCACCTATGGAACAAATATCTGAATGATTGAACTTCAAGCCTAATGAAGAATGTTTGTGTAGCAAGTTTAACACAATGATGTGCGAAATGCATGCAATTATATTGATACGAAATTTCACGAGAGCTCGGTTTTTTGTCACATCAGATTTTCAAATAATTCTTCAGAATGCCCGCGAGTCGCACCAGGTGTCGGGGTAATATAAATTTGAATGAAATAAAAAATAAAGAATTAATTTTTGTTTTGCTTGGATGCATTTCCACAGGATAAATTTTTACACGACCGGTTTCGACAGATTACCGTCACCATCCGGTAATCCTTCGAAACCGGTCTCGTAAAATTTATTCTGTGGCAATACATCCAAGCAAAATAAAATATTTATTAGTTAATAATATTATTAAATCATTCTTTTTTTATTTCATTATCGAATTCCACCAAGTGACGGCCTTCTCAGGGAATTTGAGAATCAATTTTATTCGATATTATGATAAAATTACCCGGTTTCACGTATTTTTTTTTTCGTCGTCAAAAATATTTTCATCTCATCGGCAATCGTGAGATGCGATTTAACCGGGATCACCGACCTGCAGCAGTGAGACACCTAGGTGGTTGGTGACGTCCGTCATCACCTGCACCGGCTCAGGAGGTACGGGTGCTGCCCCCCACGGCGGATAGCACAACACGCCCCCCAGGGTACCGAAGAGCATCAGGACAATCCACATTGTGGTGACCACATCTGAAAAGACAAAGTGGAGTAGAGTCATCTGCACGAAATTGGATTTGTCATCCAGTGATACCCGCGGAATTAAAAACATATATATATCCAATACGTATTCCATAACTGCACGCGTCGGAGCGTCGGAGAAACCATGTGAAAATCGCAGAGAACGAAAATCATTCGAAATTCAACAAAGAGTTAATGCCGCTTCACATTGCACATAGGAACATAACTTAAGGCCGGTTCACATTGAACATAAGAACATAACGTAAGAACTTAACTTAAGAAATTAAGAGTTGAACATATGCG
>WURS02387480.1:0-17241 GCA_011762765.2 Rhinocypha anisoptera
TCGAGAATTAGCGCCAATTTTCTTTGCTAAGCGTAGGTACGACATATAAACAAACTTTAACCAAGGGTTTGCAACGGTTATCCGACTTCTGCGGTAAAAGAATTTACCATTATATAAAATATTATGGAAGGTATACTTCACTCAGATAGGCTCAATGAGGATTTCAATTTATTATTGAGTACAGAAGATTACAATCGCGTCTTAAATGTTTAGTATTCACAATTAAGTTGATGGATATATTTATTTATAAACAAGTCCCCTAGCAACCTCTCCCGCCCCATATCCGAACTGGTCCGTTTCAAAATCGTGCTTGAAGCGCTTCAAAGCGAATAAATGAAACGGACCGCACCTTAAGTCAGGTAATTTACGCATAAGGCTGTACATGTAGTACCTGACCTGGTGGAGGACCCGAGAGAACTTTTCGCACACCTGCCAGAGACTTTCTCAGGGTTGAGACGTAAAGTTATATTATAATATCATTCCCGTTCAACTTTTTCTGTGAGGGTGAAATTCGAGAAACATATAATTTTTTAATTTGTCTAATTTTTTTAATGTCCATCAATGAAACTTAAAACGTATTCTCTAATTGATACAAATCAATTTTCTCAGATAAAAAAGAGCTAGAAATAGAAAATCGAATACAATAACTTATTTCCTATAACAACAAATACTAATATCGGTACTTGTAAAAGAATGCTGGAATAAAATGTCTCCAATGGACTTGACACTTAAATCTTTTTTTAGCAAATGTAAGAAACAGTCTCAGTATGCGGAAATATTTCATGGTCAGCGAAAGAATAACACTTGGAGATTGGCGCCTCAAGGTGATGATGCAACGAACCATGATCGTGGACTATAATACATTTTTAAGTGGAAATCACAGTGTTATTTTTTCTCTGACCTTTACAGAAAATACCTGTTGCTTCAGCCGAAACGAAGAAATTACGCAAGCTTATTATTATTATATATGGAATTGTGAAAAGCTATTATCTTTTCATTTCTGACAAAGCATGAGTGTGAAGGAAAAGCTCACCAAAAGCTTTCAAGTGTTTTTAGGATAAATCTACGTACGCCATTAGATCACTAAAAGCCAATCACTCATCCATGACGACGATCTTTTTTTTCTTGGGAGGGATCCCGGATTACTCACTGTCCTCTCGATGTGTGCAGGAGGAGGGTGACCAAGGTTGACGTCCCGGGACAGGTGCAGTTATTGGCGAGCAGGGCGTACTTGAATTCATCCTCGCAGACGACGTGTTCTGCGAACTTGACGTGGAGCTTGTTCTCCGGACGGAAGATCTGGACGTATTGCGGCACGACTGGGGCGAAATCCTTCACGGCCCAGGAGCGAAGGATGGTGTGTTCGTCCTGTGTTTCCATGAGAGGATTGAAAGAACGAGCGGGGGTTTGGGATCAGAAAGAAACAATGAATTCCATAACACCCCGAGACATTCTTTTTTAAATCTTATTCCTACAGATCGATTGAAATAGAAAGATACCGGGAAACATTAATGAAACTATGGTCTCTTTTTCAGAACAGTCACTTTCGATAATAATATATTACTCTGACAAGAACAAGGTACTTACTCTTTCGTTTGATTTCATGACTGACCATCGGAGGCATCTCCTTAAAAAAGAAACGATGTATTCCATCCTGTATCTCCACAAAATTCACTATTCAAATGGCGACAGAAATATACATAAAATAATTTCCGACTAAATGTCCATTCTAAACATATTTTAGCGCGGCGAGCTTAATAGTTAACTAGTTCTTGAAAATCAAAAGCAGAATAAATGATTACAGTTAACAAACAGAAGGGAAGCATTGTTTGATACACATAGGAAAAAATACTTTAGAAACTTCAGCGACGCATTAGTTCTCAACCGTGCATTAGTTTAGAAAGTTGATGTCGATACTTGTGAAGGAGGGGAAGGCGTTCTTTATAATCATAAAGTAAGTAAGAAAGGAACTGGAAGGAACGGTGTACAAGTTGTACGCCCAACACCGGTCAGTAAAAGTGAACGTTCGGGGACGGAGATTGCTGAGGCCGCTAACATATTAGCATGCAATCTGAGAATTAATTCATTTAAAGCTGCTCATATGTTTATTGTATTTAAATTATGATCATGGCTACTGACAGTTACCATAGTGCTTTTAAAACTAAAAAATAATCTCATCGTCTTTAACGGACTCCTTTTATATTGACGAGAGGTAAGACCGGTGTATTCGGTTTGCAGATAAATACTTAGAGCATTAAGTATAGAAGTTAAGAATGTGGACACGTGGAATTTCTGAAGAAACCGTGCAGTCACTTCACTTAATTTTTTTCAAGGTGAGATATTGTGTTTCCAGTGTTTGCACTCACCGCGGCTGCCTTGTCGGCGTAGCTCCTGGCTGCCAGAACGAAGCAGGCCTCCGCTTCGTTCATCCTTGCCCGCGCGAGGTCTCCGTCCTTGAGACACGAACCCTGGATGTAGATGACTCTCTGTGCCCAAATGGGCACCTGGAGGATCATCCTCATGGTAGTGTCCAGTTCCATAGGCGAAAGTAGCACCACGTAGTAGTCCTTGAATTAGTGATTGCACGGAGTTAAATCTATCACGTACCCTGGTCAAACCCTTGTAACCTCCCTCCAAATCCCATGTTAAGCGAAACCGCAAAGTTCAACATTATTTAAAATCTCTTGAAAACGAACTTAAAACCAGGTGGAAATATACAAACACCTACATTCTAAAATTCACGGAATTAAATTATTTATAGACTTTGAAATAAAAGGGGCGTTAACGGGAGAAATTTGACAGTGGGCTTACACGATTGGCATCCTCAACATGTTGATATTATTGAAAATTCCAATCGATAGCATTTATCTTCATTTCGCGAATTATTGTAAAAATACTAAGTAAAATACCTCTCTCTCTCTGCTGAGTTTCAAGTTAAATAAATCAATAATTTATTTGGTTAAATTCATATATGATAAAAATCATATCCACTTTAATTTATCGTATGAAAGTAACGAGAAAAATAAAATAGTCAATGGTTCCGGTTGTTCGGTTTCCTCGTTTCCTGACCACTCAGCATGGGGAGTCGCGGTCGCTATCTCGTTTGCGGATTGCTTCCGGTGGGTACCATTGGAGATTATTTATATACCCGATCCTTGGGATGCCTTCTTTCCTTTTTTTTGTTGGTGGGGAAATCTTACCTGCAGCAGTGGATGTGCGTAAAATTCGTTGAGGAAGTCCATAATGGTGTCCGCGTGCAGTGTCGTGCTGCAAACCACGACGTGCTTCTCCGACTGAGCCCTGTGAGAGGAGTAACTGCCCCCCAGTTTCTGCCGCTCCATCCACGTGAAGGCGAGTTGCTCGAACTGCAAGGAGGGAAACTCATTTGCACACTGAGCTCACCTACTACGTCCAGGGTGCCACGAGGTTTTCTAAAAATCTAATAGGGTGAAAAAAAGCATAAACTTGGCCAGTGAATGAGAATATTTGCCGCAATAATCCTGGCTCAAAGGTGGCGTGGGATGAATTATTGTTTCTTTGCTTTTTGCCATGAACATTAACTTCGTCGTTTTCACTATGCAGGTCAACTTTGAAAGAAGAATGTTTTACCTATTATATATGAGGTGAACTAAAGACACGTTGCTAAAGGACAAACCGGTACGATACCGTGCTAAGCCTCCTTGTCTAATAAAAGGATGATCTATTGTCTCCTATACCGTTCTTTCTGTCAAATGGTACCCATCAAAGGGTAGAAGTGTTTTAAGTGGCTACACCTAAGGTGAAGACACCAACTGTTCTAAGACAACTGACACTGTCGACATCGGAGTCTTAAGAACCCACTTATATTAAATAAGGGGGTTTAGAACCTTATAGCACGGGTTTGTCTTCTATCAAGGTGTCTATAGCTTACCCCATAAATAATGGTTAAATGTTTCTTTCTTCAACCTAATTTCATAGCCAATTGGTCACCTCTCATCTCGCAGGTCAACGTTAACGAAAATCTTCATCGGAGTTGAGACCAAGGTCAGTTGGACTACACCAAAACTGATCAGCTCCGATATAAAGTGTAACTGCTAATCGAACCATCACTGAAGAGGAAGAAATCCTAATGGTGTTGAATTTGTAGGCACGCGTAATTATTTAACAATATTAATTATTTATGATCATTTTACGTACGCATCAATCAAAAGCAAATTTTTTAACCTCACGCTACGTAGCATTCAGGAAGAAAATTTATTTTCCTACCGTGGAAAAACGCATTTCTGCTATGTAGTCCTGCTATTTTTTTTTCGAGAGGGAAGATCAGGAAGATTTTTTTTTTAGAATTCGAGTTTTTCTGGAAATTTTCGCCTTCTGAAAAAACCCACGTGGAGAATTTGGCGACGAGGCCCTTAAAGTAGTTTTAAACAAGTTTCCTCCGAATCAATGCGACCGACTCGTCGTCGAACAATTAGAGACCACCAAGCAGCAGGTTCTGAAAAGGTACCGGGAAAGGCGTTTTAATTTGCAAGGGTTTGAAGACGGGGTGAAGGAAGAGAGAGCAAAGAGCGGAGATAAGGAGAAAAAGAGAGAGAGAGAGAGGGAGGGGAGAGGATGGGTCGGGGGACAAAAATTAACGAGAACAGGAAAAAAAAGGGACCTTCGCTTCTCCGTCTTCGTCTCTCTTTTTTCATGCCCTTCGACCGAGGCGAAAGAAAATAATTAACTTACGCCTCCCCTGTCTTTGGTCTCGGTATGAAAAAGAGAGAAGCTCCTCACGAACGAGGTTGAGTGTGACGGGGTTGTTTCTTTTTTAAGGAGGGGGGGAGGGATGGTTTTGAAGTCTCACCGCGGTGGCTATGAATTCTTTTTTGCGTTTTTCGATTTAATGTTTAATTGTTTTGTAATGATGTTTATTTATTTAAAATTACACCAAAAACAGCAACAAGGCCTTTTACATTTGGTTTTTAAAGTAAATAAATAAAAAATTAAAAGAGCAAATAGATAATAAAATAAAACTAAGCAACAATATAAAACAAATTTAACGCATTAGAAACTGAAATGACGTTTTAGGAGTGCGGTGAAGGTGTTACGAGGGGAGAAGAGGTCAAGAGGAGAAGGGCAATCAACAACAAGAGAGTTAAAGCAGGCAGGTATGCGGTAGAATAGGGATCTTTGAGAAATGGATATAGGAGATATCGGGACGTGTATAAGACTGGAAATGCGAGTTTTGAGGGACGGAATTCCGAAGAAGGATAAGAGTTGATCAGAGCGGAAGAGTCCATTCATGATGCGCTGGAAGAAATTCATGTCCGTAACTAAAAATTTCTTTACAGCGATACGTACCACTCCGTTACATTACGGTTTACGAAATACTAACGTATTAACAGGTAAGTTATGCTTAACGTGCGTTTCAGAGTCATTCTTTCATATATTGGTTATACCATATTTATTTTCAAAGCGTTAATCTAGTGATTTAACTGCTCTTCACTGATACCATTAATTTTTCATCACACTGCATAAACTTATGAAAGTAGATATGAATTATGAAGACATATTCCCGTAATTGATACATTGTTAAACATTAAACGAGATTATATGTCGAATTTCTGCTATCATGCCAGACTGAAATAATGGAAGAGGCATTGGCTTACCCAGTATATTTTCTCATTTAATTACTCGTCGTGAGGGCATCAATGGGTAGAGAGTACGGTTACTGAACGTGGCCTGGATTCAAACCCCAGTGACTTCTCTGGGTACCTCCATCTACACTCAAATTGTTATTTTCTGGATACCAGTCCTGGGAAAACCATAGGCGGTAAACCAATGCCCTGATTTGGCGATTTTCACACGTCGTCGGGCTTGCTATTAGCCGAACTCTACCCTCGCCAATTAAACCGACATTCGGGTTGAAAACTATGGTTAATTTCCGGTTCAGAACTTATAATTTCATACCTGGCGGGAAATCCAACCAAGGGAGTGAATTATTGTTGTGCCCATGTTTTATTGTGTCCCTGTAACATTCCCGAGTCAACTCAGTGAATAAATAGACCCTTATCTCTATTTACTCATTCATTCAACTCTGCAATCTTCGCATGCTCCCAATTCCCTTTCACTCTCTTCCCCTGGCAACTATTCCGCGAAGGGTCTTACCCAATAACCACCCCTCTCCCCTCCCCTCATCTCTTACAATGTATTTATCTGTGTTGTATTTAAGCTTGCTCTTCCATCATACTTCACCAGATGATGGCGATCATCGCCGAAACCGGTCGTGTTTTCTATCTTTTGCGGAAATATAATAGTTATTAAAAAAAACCATCACTCTGGAAAAAATTAAGTTATTTTCAAGTTTCTCACCGGCGTGCGTGTGTCACCATCGAACGCTCGTGCTGCGGCGATATTTTCCAGTCACTTGGTTCGGGACCACGGATATATTATCGCGTAAGAGGTCAGCCTGCGTCGGAGTTCACGTTTTCGAACCGGTGGATGATACTTGTCCGGCCCAGCTCTTCTCGGCCCCACGGTGAGTGAGCCGGGGATGGGAAGGGCGGTTAACCTAATACATATCTATTCGTGGTGACGGAGTTAGGGAAGAAAACGAGGAAACGAGGACTGGATGAGTAAGTGGATACCGGTTCGACGAGTTTGTCTGTCCGGCGCGCCGTTTTCCCGGCTCGTCCGGAAACTCGATTTTTAAATCGTGAAATGAATCCTCCTTTTTTGCGCCACTGGTCCAGATGCCTGGTGGGAGCGCAAACCGTAAAAATATCTTTAGCTTTTTCGAATGACTTTGATTCGCGTTGCCGACACTTTTTTCTGTGGTTCCCCGTGACGACGAAGTATGGAATCCACCCGTTGTGCCGTAGGCATCCTGCGGAAATACCAGGTAAACGGAGAGAGTAAGTGATGAGTCCCAAAGTTTTCCGCGACCCCCACTTTCTGTGGTGTGACGTAAGTCGACACTTGGTTAAAAGCAAAGAGAAGTAAAATTACTGCCTTTTGGTATTTAGAGTGAGATCTGATTTATGAGCCGAGTAGTTGTGTGCATTTTTCCCTCGTTTCCGTTACTTTCCCCCCGGCGTTTCAAAGTCCAAATCTGCCATCGTCCTCAGGGTAATCTCACCCTGAGGACGCTGGTATACTTAGCCTTCGAAACATCGGTGCCCATCAAAGTCATACCCGGAGGGAAACTAGAAGTCTGCAACGCATTTCGTCATTCGCCGATTCCACTGATGAGATTTTCAGATTTCCCTTATAAAAAATAAGAATTTTATATGATTAGATCCCCCATATAACCTTCATTGGCAGACAGAGTCAACTCTCTTCCTCGTTGTCTGTTATAGCTTCTCTTTCCTCGTTTTACAACAGGTGCGTTTCTTAATGAAATTCGTAAGTGAGTTTATAATTTTGATTGTCTCTCTTTCTAGGCTATTGAAGAATCAGATTTTTGGGTTATAGTTGTGAATTATCGCACTTTTTGACAGATAAAATTATACCAAATATACTCTGCGATCTCAGAGGGATATCGTCCGACTTTTGTGTGACTTTTCTTATTGACGTAACTTTCTTTCTCACTGAAGCCTCTTATCATAAGGAGCGAGATGTTACTTCCGCAGAGATAAATCGTGCTATATACATAGTATACGGATTAATTCCCAAGAGAAAAACTATTCATCGTCACCAGTATTCCGAATGTACCACAAGAAGCCTCATAGAACGTTGTAACGTTTTGGAGAAGAAAACTTTTGCGAATTTCACTTGATATGAGATTTATTCACGACCTGGGTTTCAGCATTTTATGCCAACATATGGCATAAAAACCTGGTCTGACATAAAAACCTGGCATATGACTGAAACCCGGGTAGTGAATAAATCTCTTATCAAGTAACATTCGCATAAGTTTTCTTCTCCAATATGGAAAAATTTTACATACGTAATTAATCCTGGAATTTCACGGTTTGTTTAAACATTTGTTAAAGAG
Source organism: Rhinocypha anisoptera (assembly GCA_011762765.2). Lineage (NCBI taxonomy): Eukaryota > Metazoa > Arthropoda > Insecta > Odonata > Chlorocyphidae > Rhinocypha > Rhinocypha anisoptera. The sequence goes on from WURS02387480.1 coordinate 7,961, forward strand.
AAAAACTGATGTGGCCACGATGGTAGATGGGAAATATGAAGGTAAATAAGATAACTTTTTTCCAACTATGCAAAGGGATCATCATTGGGAAAGGGAGTCATTGTGTTATAAATATTTCAACCGGTAAATAAAATGAGTTATTCAAATCTAACACCTAATAGTTCTCAGAATATAAAGTTTTTGAACTTATGGTAGGCGTAGTCAGTGGATGAGTCTAAGTCTACGAAAGCTTCACCAGATAAGACATAGTAGTTACTCTATGCCTAGTAGTGCAGTTATTTACGTACAGACTTGGCAGCGTCTTGCATCGATGATTTCTTTTAGTACAACACGCTATTTGCGCACTTACGGCTCCGATCATCAAAAAGATATTGGAGAGAAAACAGGCTCTCCGTTGTTTTCCCCCCCCCCCCCTTCAAAACGGACGAGACATGAACGCCTTGAAGCATTTCATGACATCGGGTGAAAGCCTCCCTACGCGCGCCTCTGGATGAATGGCCATTTGGAACGGTCGCGACTGCACTGTCGGTCATTGCGTCGTTACCATTTCTTTCTCTTACATTCCACCCCTCCATCCACCTGGCAGTTTCTACACTCCTCGTCGGCGGCAACGCTCGCTCGTTTCGACGTCTCGTTGGTCCAGAGGGCATTACTGGATTGCTTTGTAATGAGGCGCGTTCCAACCTCCCTGGCATCTCCGCAGATGAGGGTTAGGGTTTGGACCGTGGAGCGACGTCAACCGACGATGGTCTGCTCTTCTCTCCGGTGTTAGTCAGCATGGTATCCCCTTTTTTAACTCCTGGTTCTTGCCACTGGCCTCCAGTACCCAGTAACATCCCGCGGACGGCATGTTTAAATCTCCCCCCTCAGATCCAGTGATTTTCTCATGTAACGCATCACTCCCTAATCCATTCGCGCCAGTACAGAGTGCCCCTTTCGTACCCACGGTTGTCCATATTTTATGATCGAAGTTCCTTCACTTTCCTTCAAGGTGGGCTCTATTCCCACAAAACCACTTTTATGCATGCCATTTTCCCGATAATGTTTGTTCTTCCTTTGGACGACTTTTGTTTCACTTTTTGTCCTCAAAGTTTTTTTTTTATTCTGGCATGTCCCTTTGATTAGTTTTTCCCTTTAGTGATTCCGATCGCCCCTTTCTTATGTCACCCTTACACGTGATATTGGGGCCTTTAACAGTCTTTGCACTTCTTACGACCTCATTTCTAATTGATCGTACAGTTTCTAAATGCTAAAGGTATTCATGTTCCTCTTGTTCCATCAAAGTTTATACATAGTACCTAGTTATCTATTTGGAATCATTACTTATTTATTCATACTTACGTTACAGGACACCTAAGAAATAAATTAAATTTCTCCAGGTAGAATATGACTACTACTTTCTAGCGCGCTTAGTAATTGTAAATAAGAGCCAAAGTAGCACACCAGGGGTCAATCACCTACAAAAACATACCTAGATAAGGATAAAAACACTATCTTCAGTGCCGAAAGCCATGCATGGGAACCCCATTTGGCCACGCTAACGTATTTCGCGTCGGTTGTTTGATTTTTGTTCAAATCTTAACTTAGATAAAGTTTTTCCAGGAAATTTTAAGCTCGAAACGTTTCAGCTTGATAGTGTAAACAGATATTGTAAAATGCTAAACAAACTTCCTCAGTGGAATGCCCTGCGCACAAAGCGTCTGAACAGCCATTATCTCAAAGGAAAAAATACTTTAAGAATAATAAAGAGCATTTTACTCCAATGCAACACGATTATATTATTTCTCTGGAAAAATGTAGTTTATTTATTAAATGTTGGTGGGTTTTGTGCCATTAAGTTAATTGTCACATAATAGTCAACGACTTCAATACGTCTTATTTCATATTTTACGAGTTTTATCTCATAAATTATAAATTGGAACCAGTGTATAGATCTTTTGTTTCAATTTGTTCTTAGAATTTAATTCAAAGGATGAATTTTCCTTAAAAGTAGCTTATGTTATATACATTTTTAGACTGTCTCTTTTACTTTTCATGATACTCTTCTCTCTCTTTCTTTATAGCGTTGCATGAATTTCATTTAAGAGTTGTCCGTCTCACAATGAATTTATGTGCAAAGAAGATACCATATTAATAATCCATTTACATTTTAAGAGTATTGGAAGAATAAATTTGATTGTTATACAAACCTCATTATTCCAAGTAGTGGTATATGAATAGCATTAATTTAATTTGTTGAGTAGGATTATGATTTCGGTACCTTCACAGCTTGGAGAAGTTTCATTTAGGTAATCCCAGAAATATTTATTTCAAGCATAAAATTACTTCTTCCAGAAATATGGTTTGGGATATAGAATACAGGTATATAAACTTGCCTTATGTGATAAATTTATCTTTCAATGTTCGTCCTTCTCATACATTGATAATATTGCGACCATCACTTTCAACGATTGAACTTATTTCACTGAGTAGTAATGGGTGTTAGTAATATTTGGTTTGGTTCCATAGGTTATATTCTATTCATTATTAATCTAAATCCAATTCCACAGGCAACTAAAAGGAGGAGGATTGAAGGATATGTTGTATTTTCCGCTCGGAACACGCAGAAGCAGGGGGCGGCAACCTATGTTCCTGACGGTCTAGGTCCCCTTACATTTCTGTTCTGTCGGTAGGGGGAACTGGAACAATCCCGTCCTTCTCCGCCCGCCTTTTCCTACTTTCGCACCCTCGATCAATGACTGATAGCGCATTTCATAGATTATAGAATGAACGACATCTATCTACAGATATGAATTTCTACGGCTTAGTGTGAATGACTTGATGTTGACCTTCTTTGTCTTTCACTCTTCGTATTTCAAAGTAAAGTTTCATATCTCACGGTTTTCCACCTCCTCAATTTACTCCCTTCAAGACAATAAATTTTGCTTTATCGCATATAAATGTTTATTGATACATAAGTAAGTAATTTTGTACAACTCCATAGTATTTCACACAATGTTTCTCCTGTCGGTATAATAATGTGCATATAAATTACAAATAAGAATGCAAATAACACAAGATAATTTACAATTACATCTTTCATAAAAGTTTAATACACTTAAATACTCTTCCAACTGATTATAATAAAAATCATTCTGACAGTGTACATTTTTTCATTTCATCTTCCTTGCATTTAGGCTCATCAGAAACATATAATTAGTGGTCCAGATAAGCCGCGTTATACGGCTTGTCAGCTGGGGACATCTATAGCCAATCAATGTTCCAACATTACAAATAACCCTTAACATAGAATACACGGATACATCTGTGTCAATACATCAGCTTCACAACTTTTACATTTCCACGTATATGCATACACCATTTCCACATTATACATCTTTACCTTTCCAACAATCATCTTTTTATTTCCCTTTTCATCTCACTTTGTGTATTTAGCATTTTCAAATTTTTAGACAACTCATTGAATATTAGTAATATTTGCTGGCGTGATATGGTGGAAGTTTAAAATTAAAAAATTTGTGGAGTTCACCAAGTTATTTTCATTTCCGTCATTGAATATTATTGGTACTAACTCTTCCAAATTTCAAATAATTTTAATCATTCATTTTGAATAATTTTAGAATAAGTTCTGCGTAAAAATTGATGTTGAATAGTAAAATCATTCCTGTTTTCGCGTCCTAATATAACCATAAATCCCTATTATTGCTCCCGCAGTATTATCAAATTGATAAAAAACTTTTTTTTCCCAAAAAATTATTTAAAAAATAATTATGCATTTTATACCTATGGCTGGTTTGGCCACATCCTCTGCCACATTCCTTATGTCTATGTAATACTGTGGTAATACCCTGCAAGCCGCCGCGAGGACATAAGGCGGGGTGAACCAACACCAAAAATGTATTCCCACATGCACACGTTAGAAATGATTTACCAAGAAAGTATTAATATACAACTTTATGCAAAACTTATATGGAAAATATTTATTAAAAAAACAATATCCAATCCATAAATATAGGTACATTTCAGACTCACGCAAGATAACAACAAAATATGTACACTGCCTATCCTAATTGTCCTTTTCACGCTTTCGATGATATCTATTTTATTCTCCAATCTTACGAGGAAAAAATGAAATTTTGAATCTGTCCGTTCTACAATCAACGAGTATCTTCCTCACTTTACGTACGTGATTTGATCTACCGTAGTAATACGGTCTTTTAAAAATGTCTTTAGCCCTACCAGCGGCTTGCAGGGCATCTTGTAGACAGGCTTATTACACCGATTAGCTCGATCAAAACTGAGATCGGCATTATACTTTTCGCGCCATCTTCTTCGTTTATCTTCCTCTCCATCCTTCTCCTTGCCCATTCCTCAAATTTCTCCATCTTCTTTCTTCAAAGACATAGTTTTTGGAAGCATGCAACACTATGCTCCATGCCAAAGTTTTCGCTGCCGTTTTGTCACCTTTTGCCTTAAAGCCGTTGTCATCAAATCTCTCCTCGAAAATATTTCTTTTTTTTCATCGCAACACAAGTTTATTTACAGCGAACCTTATGTCGTCCAAAATGCTGCCAAATTAGCTAATGTGTTCTACTTTTTGAAGTTTGCGAGAATGAAACACAGCAATTCCACATAACAATATTCTTCACACGACCATGGTTACACCGCTGGGCATCATCATCAGGTGACCTGATGCCTGAAACTATTCGTGTTCTACTTAATAACTATAATGCATTAAGAACTGAACTCCTTGACTGACTAACCATAATTCCTGTAACTTGTAAAAAATGCGTACGGTGGTAATTTAAGTAACATTCCCATTCTAAAAATTTTCGCTACATATAATTATCCAGACGTTTAATGGCATTAAAATATTTTAATTTCATTTTTATTGTTAAGTCACTTCTTTTATGCTATCTGCGTTATCGTTTTCCAGTCACCGATTAAGTTTTTGTGCATACTTAAGCACTTGTTCTCCTTTACCAAACGGTTGAACTCATCGATCATGGCACAGCTCCATCCCGCGTGAACGCTTGGATTTCGTCATTCCTTCTGCGAAATTTCATTGCGTGCAGTCCTCGCGTATGCATCTCGTGTTGTGAAGCTTGTGCCTGTCCACTCACCCCTCCCCGTCCCACCCGGCAGTCTTCTCTCTTGGTTCCTTGTCACTTATCTCAGCGACCCCTGACCCGAACCTCCCTCTTGGGGCACGGATGGATGGGGAGCGGGAGAACCAGTGGTGAGCCTTTGATCTCTCCAGAATGTTATTCCCCAGGCGTTGAACACGTGAACCATGACATGGAAAACGGCTGCCGTCGAACTCGGGTTAGATATACGCACTCATCTACAGAAGATGACCTTAAAATGTTGTCTGTTAATATGCCTCCTCATATTTTCACTTAACGGAGGACTCAACGGAACATTTATTCCTATAATACGCAATTTAGTCTAGGTAAAATATGTAATTTTCCTGTTCGTCGTTAAATTGTTATAGCGAATTAATAACTTTGAGATGATTGATTATCCATCTCCCAGGCCGACGAAGGGGCAAGCAAGCCCCGAAATATTTTTTTCCATTGTGAGTCCTTTTAGTGTTTCTTTCTCTGTGTATGTGTATAAGTGTGTGCATGTGTTTGTGTGACATTATGTCACAACTTGTTTTCCAGCACCTTCGCCTAGTTAGGAATAAAATATTTATGAAATGTTATATTAATTAAATAGCATTCTTATTTTTCATATATTTTTCATTTTCCTATATATATATATATATTTGTATGATGTCTATGTATCGGTCGATAATCTTAGTGAGACCCCTGCATCTTCTCATTCTCCAATAATCCATTAGTTCACTATCCCCTCGATTCTCCCCTGACAATGTCCCTATTCATTTTTCCCTAATGGTGTATGTATTTGCGTTTAAACTGAATTTTGTCTATACAACCAATTTCTAATTTACTGTTTCTAATAAGGTTTAATCAAAATCACAAAGTTCCATGATAAATATGGAATTGAAAAATAATCTTAATTTGATTTCATCAGCAGTGCTGTTTTAGTTATTGGCTCTTTTTTGCGATAAGGTAATGAAAATATCTTCAAAGCAAGATATTCGGTCTATTCTCCACCATTTCTTATCGACCACGCGAACATCTTGGCATGCTGATTGGATTTGATTGCTTGTTGCTGAGAGAATTTGATGAATTTGTCATTTATATACTCTGCGAAAATAGCCTTTTGTTTGACGACATGCTGTTTTAGTTGCTAGGCGTTATATTGTGGTTGGGAGTTTTAATTTTTTAAATTTTATTTGTGAATTAACTATTTAAGTAGTCATAATAGAAAGAGGCTTGGAGTGCTACTGAAATTTCATGGTTAATTTGGAAAATATTAGATTATCAAAATCTCCTCTTTCCCTGACATACTGATCTGGCGGAGTTCATAATATATTTGACTAAACATGTTGCTGCCCTCGTAACCTTATCTCCCCTCTGCAGCTTTTGTGGTAATATTGCTCTTTGTTTTTGACGTATTTGTCAAGAGAAGGAAATTATCTTCATGATGATTTATAATTCTTCTTAGCTATTGATCCATTAGTGATAGGACTTGGGAAAGCATTCCGTAGCATAGGCTACTTTAAAACAAGCTCCCTTTCTATTTCCAATGGATATATTACCTGCTTTTCTAATGACGTCTTAAGAATACATATCTTCTTCTTCAAACCGATAAGAAATATTTGATAAAACTCTCTCCCATGCCATCCTTGGCCTACCTCAAGGACCCTTCCCGCCTATAGTACCTTCTAATATAGTTTTCCACAGATTGTCTTGCCCCAATGTGTGTCCTATTAGTTGATCTATCCATTTAATTTTCAACCCTCTTCTGTAGCACATGATTTTCGTAGGTTTTTGCCTTTCTTCGTCTGGTGGTCATATTGTCCTTCTCTCACTTCCGTGTAAATGGTTGTCCATTATTTATATCAAATATATGTAAATACAGTGTATATATGTTTTATTTTGGTGAACATCGATTACTGGATATATTTGTAAATAATTATATGTACTTATTTAACTATAAACTTTTTGCATGTCTCTCATTTTTTTCTTTTGCACTTAAAAAACATTTATTATGAAGATATGTGAGAATTGATGTTATATTCGTTACTCCGCTTAACTTTAGGGTATAATAAAACCGTGAAATTTTGATTTAATTTTTCTCACCAATCTCCGTTTTTCTCATTTCCTATTAGAACTCTTCCTAGTGTTTAGGAAACAATTGTTCCATTGCCTTGGCTAAGTTTTAAATTTGAAATGACACTTTGCTGAAATGCATTTCTGTAATTATTCACCAATAAAAGTCAATGTTTGTACTTCATGACTTTTATAGTTTCGTAGAACCTTCTTATTTCTTTTTCCTAAAGGGAATTTAATTTCTCTTATGATAATGAGAAACGAAATATTGAGTTCCTCAGCAGCATCTAAACTCAGACACGTAAGAGAAAAATGAAGGTTAAATGATTAAGTTGGGATATTTAACCTCATTCCTTCTTTTACCAATTAAACCTCAAGGAATGATTAGTGATTCGCTTGAAATCCTTTTAATATTACGTAACCACTCATTGTACCGTAATCTTCTATATTCAGTAGACTCTCGGGACAGACAATCTGGTGGAACACGAGTAATGAGCCTGACTCAGAATGCTGAGCTATGCAACATCGTTTGAGATATGTCCTTAAATATATCACGAATAGAGAAGGCGCTTATTTCACAATCTCCGTTTCCAGTGGCTGTCAGCCTTAACTCATCGCCCCGAGCGTTTTTTGCAGTTCCTCTTTAACTGTATCTAGCCGTCTCACACTATGTTGCAGTTTGCGCAATGTCTCATGGGTACGTCGTCCGTGCGGAGGGGGGAACTAGCTTCCATGGACCATAATTTTGACCTCATGCCATCCTAAGAGCCCGATTAAAAAAGGCACATCCATTACATGAAGGAGCTCAGGGTATAAAAGTCATTTCCATGCAGTTGATTTGCCTTTTTTGCGACGAAAGTCACCTACTACGTCTTTGAGTTTTTACTCATCCTCTCCTTATAAGATGCGTAAAATGTAGTGTTCAGCTTAAACCCGCTTCTGGAAGTAAATGGGGAAAAGTAGTACCTAATCGTACCGGTCATAATATCATTTTTCATATTCCCATTGTATTACATTTATGAAAGAAAATTTAATAAAAAAATCAAGTAGTGTAATTCAGTGATTTTGCTGATTCTTAATATAATATATAATTCAAGGAGAAATCGATAGTTTCTACTTCTACGTGTTACTCTGCAAGCAGCCAAAAGGGCGTGAGGCAGGAGGTAAGCCACCACCATACATGCACTCCCACAAGCAAAAGTTAGACATTATTTACACAGAAGGAGACTATTTACATGCAAAACGTTATTCACATCATGCGGGAACAATGTCAAACTACCTATATTTAATCTACGTGCAAAATAACTACAAAGTATATGCACTAATGATCCCTAGGACCTAGTTTATTCTGATCTCCGATCTTGCGGGGAAAAATGACATTTTAAATCTATCCGTTCTACAATCTATCTCCCTGATTTTACGTGCGTGATCTGATCGACCATAATATGGCGGGGTCTGCAATACGTCTTTAACCTTAGATTACTTCATTGAAGTAATCCGCCTCAAATTTAACCTATATTTTAGTCCACGATCAAGGAGTGGCTCCCAACCTAACTCCAGCGATAACGTCGTTACACTGCTAATTTGATCATAGCGACATTTCGCAAATCTAGCTGCTCTCCGTTGCACTCGGTGTAATTCCAAGAATTATCCTGCCTCATGAGGTTCCCACACACTCGAATCCTAGTCAAGATGAGCCCTAATAAGCATAAAGTAACAGCGCTTTATTACCTTCTCATTACATTTCCCTTATATGAATCCTAACTTTTTATTGGCACTTCAGCAAATTTCCCTAATATGCTTTCCCCACGAAAGTTGTTTAGTTATCATAACGTCTAATTATTTTACCGAGTCTACGTTTTCTTTTATGTGGGAATTTCTTTCAGGTGAACTACTCCTCCAAAAGTTCATCGCCACACATTTTTTCAAATTTAGTTCCAATTGTCATGTCTCACACCACTTTTGAATCGCAGTTAGATCGTTTTACAATGGTTCCCTATCTTCATGGCTGAAAATATTCCTGTATACATCTACATCTACATAATACCCTGCAAGCCGCCACAAGGGCGTGTGGCAGGGGGTGAGCCACCACCATAC
>WURS02387699.1:0-37414 GCA_011762765.2 Rhinocypha anisoptera
CTACACTAGCGCTAGCCAGACACACATAATCTGCGCTGTTGAGCTTACTGTTGTGCTTTGTCAAACGTCAAACGTCAGACGTCAAACACATTTTCCGCGGTGAACGTATATACACTCGCTAAGTAACATTTTAGTTTATCTCTAATAGTTTTTGTACGGAATTCAACTGAAAATCAACGTGAGCCAGACTCGAGTTGTGTATAAAAAAGCGTTAAAGTTTAACTTAAACAGTGATTTGAAGTAATTTTAGATTATAGAATAAGTTGACATTTATTTCTAGTAATATTGTGAGATTTATAGTGTAACGAAACTTATATGTCAATAATTCTGAATTTTCAAATTAAACATAAAATTTAAACCTTTTATAATTAATTTTTTATTCTATTATTTTTGTTACAGTTTAGCGAAAGTTTGTTTGGAAACCCAGGACATTAACTTATGGCCTTGTCTTAGTCAATTAAAATTCTTCGAAAATGACGAATCCGCAACCGGTAAACTCAACAAAGAACTTCTGAAAAAAATTGACATGTTTCGTTGTCAAGATAAACAGAAGTTCATGTTTGTAGTAACCACGAATAAACAACTTTTTGTGGTGGGATTGAAACGAGTTACTTTGGACCCCAGAGGCAAATTATGGCCGGGAAAGAAGAAAAATAGCAAAAAAACAAAATACCCCTATTGTATATTTAAGGATAAAACCGTATGCAATATAAAACCTCAGGAGTTGGTCACTTTTGCCGACAAGAAAATTTCACAGATAGTCTGTGGAGCAGACGTATGCATGATTAGAACTGAAAACGGAGAACTCTACGAATTCCCCATTGACTATCATGATAGACCGTCTTTTCCAGAACCTTTGATTCGCATGGGTAAATTTGAACGAAAAGCAGTTATGGTTAAATGTGGACTGAATCACACAGCTGTGATTGACAACAATGGTTGTCTCCACACTTGGGGCAGTAATGCCTTTAATCAGGTTGGCCGTGTTTGGTTTATACCAGATCGACCCCATAGAAATGATGACTACAACCATCCAATTCAAAATGAAAAACTTCACAAGAATGTGATTCAAGTTGAGTGCGGTGCTTACTTCACCGTTGCACTCACTTCAAATAGTGAGGTTTACTATACTGGTATCTATGGAATCGATTCCGCATTCTCGATTATGTGGAATAAATCTGAACCGGTGATTGCGCTTGGCCGACTTTCAAACACCGTCAATTCGTTCAGTCTCATTACCGAAAATAATGTGTATTTTTGCCATTTTCCTACCAAACTTGAACCAAATGTTACGGCGGTACATAAGTTTATGAGTAAGTACAATTTAAATTAATTTTACTTAATTTAATATTAAAATTTGTTTTAAAGCTTCGTTTTGTTTTCCCAAATCGGCAATTAATGTGCTTCACTACTCAGATGGGTTTGTCCTCGTAGAGACTAGAAGTAACGAGAAGTACGTTCTAAACCCATGCATGAGTAGAGGAAAGTATCAATTGAAAATAAAACCATTGTCAATCAAAGTTGCTTCACTAGTTGATCTAGCCGCATTAATGGGTTATTACGAAACATTTGACTTGATTACCGTGAAGCAGGATCCAACTATAAAGATTACTGCGCTCAACGTTACTAGCAACGATATGCACGCATATCGCATCTACACTGGGCCACTCCTTTTTAAATACACTAAACCACCGGCTTTCATTATGGCTCACTTTGACTCCAATTTTCTGTCAACTCGCAGTCCCAAGTTTTTTGAACAAATTGAAACTCAACGAAATTCACTTGAGCCACTGTCACTAGGACAGTATCTCTACGCTTACTGGCTGTACACCAACCAAGTGGTCGATAAGGAAGCCTTGTGTTTCATCTACTTTGTCTACGGCTACTACATGCACCGTTTTATTCAAGTTGAACCAGGCAAGGAGAATCCCGATCTGGCTTTGGCTAAATCTATGGCTGATACGATTGTGGGTAAACTTTCGGAATTTTCCTTAAGTAGAAATGAGACTGCTTTCAATGAGTATCTTAATGAAAAACTCACCTGGCTGATTCGCTACGATCAACCCATGGCTCGCCAATTGTTGTCCCTTTTTTCTCGAGGCAAATGTGCCGAAGCTTACTTGATGTTTGGTCCACTTCGTCAATTTATCAAATATGCTTTGCGCTCTTGCAATTATACCACACAAGTTGCAAATGTCAATGTATTTGAGTAACGTCAAATTCAATCAAAAGTTAAAGCTAATTTACCCAAAATATGCACTAAAATCCAAAAATTTAGCTATTTTTGATTGAATGTTGTTTCTAATTCGTTTTGTAGTCTTAATAACATAGCTCAATGATGTAATACACTATTTTATATATATAAATTTAATTCTATTATATATTTAAAATTACTGGTAGTGGTTTTCTGTTTTATGCTCTATCAATTTTTGATTTTTTGTTACCGACGTTTTTGTATTGTGAGAGTTACGCCGATTCCATAGTGCTAAATCGATTCAAATCTAACTTTTGTTATTGTGATTAGAATACATAACCAATTCGAATCTAACTTTCACCATTGTAATTTGTATTCTCTACCAATTCGAATCTAACATTCTGTGTTATTATTCAAATTTGATTCCAATTTGATTTAAATTTTGTACAAAACTTTAATTTAATTTGGAATTTGAATTTTACCAATTATTACTCAATTCTATTCATTTTTTTTGCATATGCCTTTAAATTAGGATAACTCAAGTTTGACTTTGGTAATTTTGCCACCGTTTTTTACAAGAGGCAAACGGTACTTTAGCGTTTTTTTGTAAAAATTAATTAAAATTTTTGTTTGCTTTTTTCTATCATATGCTATTTGTGTTGTAAATTGTACATTTGAATTTCTCTTTCAATTTTGCTCTTTCTTCTTTCTCTTTCTCTCTCTCTCTTTCACTTTCTCTCTCTCTCTCCCTCTTTCTCTTCTTACTCACACTCTTACTTTTTCTCCATATGTTATAATTTATTTATGAATTAGCCATTTGAGACTGTTGACTTTCTGTACCTCTTTACTATCACTAAAACTATAGAAAAACTAGAAAATATAAAGCAAACATCAAGAGTAACTTCCGACACCACTTCACACCCATCATCTGCAAACCGGTCAAACCAAACACTTTCAAGAGTGAGTTGATTTAAGAGAGGTACTGTGTACTATTGTGCTGTCTCATATAGTGTTTAACCATTATATCGTTCCACAGACTACGAGGAGAAACTTACACTTGTGATGCAACAGAACTCTAAATTATATATATTTTATGCACATACACTTGAAGCAACAGTACTCTAAAGTACATATATATTTTATGCAACCACTTACATTTGAAGCAACAGTACTCTAAAGTATATTTATTTTATACACACATTTATATTTTACACAAATAAAGTTTATAATTATTATATCCTCTGTATATTAATTATAATTATAATGGTGTGGATTGTCTCTTGTCTTTTATTTAATGAGATCGTAATCCTTTTCAATATATATCTCACATCTTTCTCACGTTTATATGGGGTGACAAAAACTGTTTTTCTATTTCTTTTATTATTTATTTTCTAGTTAAATCATTGAAAACCAAACTGTCTTAAATGATTTGTACAAAAGAGAGAGAGAGAATGAGAAAAAAGAGAAAGAGAGAGAGAAAATGGGGAGATTAAGTTACACGTGTTGTTGGTGACGCGACAACTAAAATTGTTGGCTATTCGTAAATCTACTAACGCTTGCTTGGTGTTTGGGCAATCAATACAATCATTTAGCAATTTTTTTGGTTATTGTTTATTATTAAAATTTTCATAATACAACAAACATCTTCACACGCATAGGGGACAAGTTAGGCAATAGGAAAAAGGGAAAGGTTACGTAAGAACAACGATAACAAATGAGAGTCATTAGAAAACAGTGTATATTTGTCACTTCTTATTAAACCATTTGCGCGCTAATCATATTTGTCTTTTTCTACTCGACATTGATTCTGTTTCACCCCTTCTCTAATTCTATTTATATGCGCAACAATTGTGTGACCGATTGGCTAGTGGCAACGTCAAGTTATAATATCACTTTTTTGGGGCACTTTCTCTTTTCCTTTTTTTTGAAATGTGAAATGCCACTGGTGGTTCGGCTCGGTCAATCAGTCCAACTGGATTCAGGTTGTGTAGTATCACTGAATGGCGCTTTTGCTTCTTTCTCTCTCTCTCCCTCTCTCTTTCTCTTCAATTTGGTTGTGCGACCGTAGTGTGACCAGGCCACAGACAACGACAGGTCGCAATACCACTTTTTCACTTCTCCATTTGACCTCCTCTTCTCTCTCCACACTTTCGGTGACACTGGTTGCTTAGCTTGGTTAGTTTTGTTAGTTGCGCGTTTACTTCTCTCTCTATCTTGGTGCAACAAGTAGGTCGGCTAGGTCAACTAGTCCAAATTGATCAATTAATAATGTTTTTGCATTTCTCTTTTCTTTATTCAATATTCGACCAAGACGTGGCACAGTGTACTTTTCACTTCTAGCAAAGTCGAGTGGCCTTTCCTTTTCCCCCACTTTACCCCTCTCATCTCTCTCCTCACTTTCACCAAGACAAGTGGCCGGTGGCAGTCAGTCAGTGAATGCAACTTGCAGCACGATACTTCCAACATGGGCACTGTGAGAGTGACGTGCCACTAGTCAAGCCGAGAAAGCAAACCGCGCCGGTGGCGGTTGGGCCAGCAGTCCGAGTCAGCGCGACTTACCACTCTTACCATCACTTCTGGCACGCAACCCAGCTACACTCACAGTGCTAGAAGTTATCAAGCTCAACGGTCGTTTCGGTTGTGTCTGCCGTGTCGATAGCTTCATTTGGTTTCAACGTTGATTGTGCACCACTGAGTGATATCATTCTTGTTCATCAACCACCACTGTTGGGGTAAATGTATCACGTCTTATCGTCTTAGTCATGTGTCTTCATTGCATTTGATTTATCACCACACATCACACATGCACACTCACAACTAAACTTTCTCAAGTTGTCTAGAGATTTTTGTGACTTATATATTTCATTAAAACCATTTGGTTGAAAAGTTTATATATGTGAAATATTAGGTGCTGTGGTCTTGGGTGCTTGATGACGGCGAATGCACTTTTGCCTCGATTCATGACATTGGGAAGGCCATCTTCTTGCTTGCTTGGTCAGTAGGTAGATGGTGGTGACTTAACGAGATAAAGTGGCCATAAATCTGACTCTACTCTCTCCATAGCCGGGTGAGCACGTTTCTTGTTAGTCCTTAGCAGGCTTTAGTAGCTGCTTAATTGCGAAGCAAAATATAGAATGTCACCAATTTGATCTTTGTTTACTTGCCAAGCGGTCACCTTGGTTTTCTAACTCTACTTTTATTTTGCGGCAAGAAAAATACTTACAAGTTGCTAGTATTTATTTACTTACTTGTTAGTATCTAATTTTTCTGTATATACTTGACCTGCTTGAAGTTGCATAGGCCACAGACTATTACTATTAGTTTAACACATGTATATAAAACTTATTTTTTAATAAGCTACCTAGGTTAGAAACCATGAACTAAGCTACCTCAGACAATTCTATTGGGATAAAAAATAAGAAAGTTGTTGTATAGCAAAAGACGTTATGAGTTGGTGGCAGGTGATGCGGCACGCAACCACACAGCTACCCACTCACTCACACACTTTCTTTATCCTGAAAGTGTGTGGAACCATAGGTTCCAGTGGAAAACTCGGTTTTATTAACTTCAATAACTTTTTATCACAAGTTAACAGCACTTGTAATTTTACATTAAATTTTTGAGTCAATAAGCTATAATCACAAATATTTTATAAAGACTACTTTAAAAAATTTACATGTTAAATATTCATTTATTAGTCGCATCAAAACTAACGTGACGTTTTATTCATAAAGTGAAGTATTGCAAGCGAGTTACATCAGTAGACACAATGCTCTCTCTCAAAGGAATGACAACACGCAACAAAACTGGTGCAAGAAGCAACAAGTACCAGGACTATGAGGTTTGTGTTATTTTCAATTTATCCACATAGTTTGCTTGTTTTACTATATTTTATCTTGTTTATTGTAGAGGTGGGACGACTTACAGGTCAGCGGCGAGTTGTTTACCTACTTCTTAAAGGCCAACTGTGGAATCTATGGCCACAAAGTTGAGATGTCAACTTTAGGCACACTGAGAAGTCTTAACTTGTTGCCAACCATCAAAGCTATAATAGCTGTGTGGCCTGTTAGTGCACAAATGGAATTCTATTCAAGATGCATTCAAAATGGTCAACTTGTGGCACGACCTAATGAAAAGTTAATTAAACAAATCATTGATGGGTCATGTGGCACAGTGTGTCTCTTAAATATCATACATCAACTGGGACTCGTGTCGAATTTTGAGGGTACCAATTGTTTGATTGAGGTAAACTATAAATATAAGTAATTTGCAACTAACACGTTCTGTTTTTGTGGTGTCTAGGCTATTCGAACAAGTGAGAGTAATGTCCGAGCGGGACAGATAGTTTGCAATCAACGAGAAGTTAAGAAATGGCATCAAACGGCCTTAAAAGCTTGTCGATTGAATAATGATGTTTGCATTGCCCAACATCTCAATATGGAATTTGACACTTGGGTTGATGAAGGAACTGGAGACATTGAGAGCTTCCCTGTGAGTGTCGCACAACAGCCGCAATCACCACGAAACCACATAGTGGCATTTGTGCCTCACGGTAATACTCCTCTTCTTTTCGATGGCTTGCAAGACGCTGCTTACGCTTTGGAAGGTTTTGATTATGATATTTGGTTTGACAAAGTGATGCACTTTGCTCACGGCATCGAGTCGCTTGGCCGAGGAGAAGTCACCATGTTTGTTGTTACTGAATATAATGAAGGAGAAAATGTTGTCGAAATTGGCACAATGGACACTGGCAACTTAGGTAATCGCGTAAACAATCCAAACAAACAAGTTGAAAACAATCAACCTGGCAATGAAGAGCCTTTAAAAATGGCTCAACCGAGCATTGATAAGACAGCATCCCCTAACAGTGAGGTGACTGAGAAATCAGTAGAGAAAACTGAAAACTCAGTTCAGTCTAACTCTGAGGAAACAAAGAAACTGACTGCAATTTTACCAAATGTGGCAAAAAGCCAGAGAACAACATTGCGAATTGCGTCGAAAAGTGACAGGTGTGGTGAAGCAATGCAAACGCGGTCAAGCAAGCAGGGGATAAATCCATTCCCTGCAATGTTTGAAGAGAATCAGAGTGAACTTGAGGGTATTTGGATTGGCTTTCCCGCATTTTACACTCCTGCTGAAAATGAAAAGGCGTTGATTCTCACATATGATTGCAAGATTTTACGTCGATATGTCAAACGTGGTAAATGGAAATACTCCATCCAATGGATAGGATATGACAACGAGGTCCAACATGACTTTTCCGAGAAGGCCATTCTAACTCGAGCGGAATCGGACCAACTGTTTGCTAGCCGTGAGTAATCGGAATGTAATTGATCAGTTTTCAATAATCTTGTAATCTGTCATTTCATCAATCTAGTTCGATCTACCAAAGACAATGCCGACAACACCGATGCCTGGTATCCAGTTCGAGCAAAAAATTCGCGTTGGTGGCATTTACCTGGGTTGAAGAGCATTCTCGAGAACCGCCAACGATTGCAGATTGAGCAGCAGAATAAGCTTAATCAAAGTCCAAATTGCGAACCTGGTAAAAACAAGCAAGATGTGAATGCAAAGTCTTCTTGTGAGAATGTCTCTGGTGAAAATGAGAGTGAGGCAAGTATCTCAAGTGGCAACATGAAAGATTCGAGTAAAATTTCTCAATGTTCATCTCGTGTTTTTAACGGAGCAAAGCAAGCTGAGAAAGCAACTTTACAGTCAAAAGTAATTTCTGATTTTTCCAAGGCAGACGGTAACGTTGTTTCGATAAGTACACGTTCAAGCAACAAGACAAATTTGGCTGATGCAAACGGTACTGAAATGAATGAGAATCAAGTTAATGTTCTTCGTAAATCAAACCGTTTGGCAAACATCAAACAAACTGTTTCTGTAAACGTTAGCAATCCTGCTAAAAGGAAGAATGATGATCAGGATAAAAGCATTACTTCGTGCTCAAAACGTGTTAAAATGAGCAAGCCACGTGCCACCACCACTAAATAAACATCAATAAAGCTGTGAAAACATTTGCAAGAAATTGAATATCTACATTAAATGCTGCAAAGTGTTTTGATAAACAAATTTTAATAAAATAAATTTTTATATTTTAACTTAAATGAGCCACAAATTTTAAATAACAAACACATGTTTGTATTAAACTTTACATAAATTAAAAAATAAAATTTAAGTTTATTTAACTATTGTGTTTTTTGATTCAATTTGTTATAAACATTGTTCTTTTTGCTAAATTTGAATGCAGGATTTGGCAATTAGTTTGTCAAAATTTAATATTCACTTTCAAACCTAATAAAAATTAGAAAATAAGTAAAGACCACTATTGTTGCATCAAACTGTTGAGTTTAAACATAAAAAACAACGCCTACACTTGATAAATTTATTTGATGTACTCCATAGCAAAGTATATATTATCTCCTGCAAAAGTGCATCGAAATGGTTGGTTTGTTACAAAAACAAAATAGCCTTGTAGCCTCCCATTGAGTTTCATCATTTTTATTTGTTTGGGAGAATTTAAGTAACCTCGTTCACATATCACACTACTCACGTGATTACAAAAGTGACATTTACTACAAACAAACAACTGGGATGTGCGGCATTTATGCTTCTTAATCCAAAAATATTGCTGTACAATAGTGAAGACTAAAATGGGGTGTTTTTAAACTAGCCAATAGGTGTTAATTAGTTAATAAGTTATTGTATAATCATGTCATGATATTTTAAATACTAATCAAATTAAAGATAATTTTGTTAATATATAAATGCAAATTACACCTCATAAATTGATTTAATCCATTTGTATCCCGTGTCGCTATTTGTCTGGGACTATGGCGCCAGCTAGTTTTGGATTACTTTTATTTATTTATTTTCTTGTTTCTTGTTCACCACTGACGGTGTTTTCTGCTAGTAAAGGTTAGTTATTATTGGTCGAATTGTGATTATAAAAATTAATGTTTTTAATGTATAAATCATTAATGTATTTAATTTGGTTTTATTGTCTGGAACAACGCAAAGACAATGCAAAATGTAATTTTAACAGTGCGTCAGGATCGGACTGTGAGTGGCGTGGAGGAACCGACTGGAAATGGACTAAAGACTCAAGAACAAAATCATTGTCATTGCAAATAGATGGACCTCCTACTTTTTTAGGTTAATTTTCAACTAAATTTTAAAAAAAAGTTAATATTGATTTTGTCATAACAATTTTTAGGTGGAAGTTTCAATATGTTTGAGAATGATTTAAATAGTAGCCAATTGTCGTATCTTAGCTCACCATCGTTTTTGCCATCCGAATTTGGAACCAACTCTAAGCAATTTTGTTTTATGTTCTGGTACTACGCCGATACGCGGTTTCAAAAAACCACTACCGTTGCAATGGGTTTAGACCTTTCTACCGGGATTATTACCAAAAATATAATGAATGTGTACCGTTCCTCTACGGATATGTGGCATTTTGCAAGAATTGACTTTAATTCTACTGATAAATTTTCGGTAATGTTACTTGTGTTTTTAAATTATTTTGTAAAATTAATTGTAAAAAATATCCATACCTGTACAACAGTTTAAATTTCGTCCTTATGAAAGACTGGGCAGTGTAGCGTTGACCAATTTTTTCCTGTTGGCCAACCCATGTCAGCAACAATTGTGCGATTTTGAAACAGATTGGTGTGGGTGGAAAGACACCACACCAGAATCGGATGCCGACTCAGTATTTGAACGTGTTACGGCACTGACTGCAGGTGTGAAAATGGATCATTCATCCTCGGCTGCCCTCGGACTACTGCTCTACCTTGATGTCAGCGAGATGGAAGAAGACGATGTAGCAATCTTGACGGGTCCCACCATGCCTACTCTTGGCACACAATGCTTCACTTTTTGGCACAAGATTCAAACTAATGCTGTTGATTTTGGTTTATACTTTGTCAATGGGACCAGCAACAAAATTTGGTCGTTCACGGGTGATCCTAGCGACACCCAGTGGGTACGAGTGCAAACCACAATCACAGTTCAACAAGGCAGTCATCTTATGTTTAATGTCAAAAAAATTACAGGTATGTTGTTTAGAAACAAGTTTTTAATTATAGTCAAATTTAATAGACATAAATTCCTAATTAAGACAACAAATGCAAGGTTTTTACAAAAATATTTTCAAATTCCCACATTCTAGTTAAAAATAATGAAAAAGATATTTTAAATATTAATGAATATGTTATATATATACCATAATAAAAAGTGTTTTCATGATAGTTAATAAAAATTAAAATAATCGTTATTTAATGAATTAGTATTTTTATGGGTTTTAGTAACTTAAACATCATTTTTGTTCGGGAACTTTCTAATACATTCAAGACCAGTAACACAAATCAGTGTATGAGAAAGTTCTTGAACAAAAATGCCGGTTAAGTTTAGAGTCCAATATTTTTAAATAAGCAGTTGTCTAACAGTTTAAGAATAATAACATTAATTAATTTTGTTTAATACAGACGCCACCACTGGAGAACTTGCACTAGACGATTTTAGTCTTCAACCAAACAAATGTCCACTTCCAGTAAGTTGTAATTTTCTTTCGGGAGATAATTTATACTGTGGATGGACTGCCAACGCAAACGATAGCCTCGAGTGGAGCCTTGGTCCTGGTCGAGTAGTGGATGCGAGCAAGTTACTCTTCAAGTACCCACTGCTCAACAACCTCAAAACACTCTACACTGATTTCACCGTGATGAGTAAACTAAATCTTCTGGAAGGGCAGATGGAATTGTTGAGTGATGTAGTCTCAGGACTAACCCCCATTGGAGCTTGTGTCAGCATGAGAATCAATCCTCAAACTTTTGACAAACAAAAATCCACTTTGGAACTTTACCAGGTTGCTTATCACTATGGATCAAGTAAGTTGAAATGTTTATTTAGTTCCCGTATTGCACCGTTTTGTCCAATAATAAAGAATTCTATGTGTACAACAAAAATTATAATAAAATTATTTTTAATAAATTGTTTTTTCAATTTTCAAAACAAGATAACAGAAAACTTTTGTGGAAACTCGATGCTCGCAATTTAGAAGAATTTCTAGTTTACGACGTATGGATCGAGCCAAATTTTTCACCCGAATTTCGATTAGCGCTTCGCGCAAGTTCGCGCAACGTGTCAACCTATGTGGCCATTGAGTGGATTAGCTATGACCCCAACTTTCGGTACTGTGGCTCGCACACTGCACCAACCAGCACTTCGCATCCCACCACACATGCACCCACTCTGGCACCAAGACAAAATCTTAACTGTACTTTCGAAGGTGGTACAATGTGTCATTGGAATTCTACAACAATACCTTCAAGTAGATTTCATTGGAACGTTGCCCGACCTCATTTTCTTTCTCAATATGGCAACCCTCCCTACACTGACCATACCTATGGTTCGGCTTATGGCTACGTGGCATACGTTGATTATTCTTATCGTAGAGAAATGTTACTGTGGACTAACAATACTTTTGCAAGAGGAGAACACATTTGCTTTACCTTCTATTACTATTTCACAATGGCTCCTAATGACGCAATTACTAATCAAAGTTTCACATTTGGCATGGAAAATAATTTAGACAACAATCACGGAAAAACACTTTTCAGAGGTTATCAAAGTAGCGGAATCAAATGGAATCAAGTATCACTGCAATTCACACCGGATCCAAGTTATAACAACTTTGTGTTTCGATATACCTCCCAGGGCAGTAAGTTGTTTGATTGCAAAAAGGCATTGCATTCTAACGTGTTGGTTATCACTTTAAGGCTTTCTTGCACTAGATGACATCGGTGTTACAGCCGCGCCATGTGCAAACAATTACGATTTTTGTGATTACGAAGAAAATAGTTTTTGTATGTTTACACCTGATTTCAAGCCTGGCAAAGCATACTGGAAAATCCTTACTAGTAGTAAGGTGCCAGGCATTACGGGTGATCACACCACCCATTTGCCAACGGGTCACTTTTTTGGACTTTCGTTACTTGCTTCGCAAAACAGCGGTGACTCTTACCAGGTGGTGTCTTCTAAACGTAGTTTTATCTTTTGCCTTCGTTTTTCGTATTTCTTGGAAGGCAATTCTACTCTTTATTATGGTGTGTCATTTTCCGGTTCAAACTTGGATCGTAAAGTGTGGTCCGTTTCTGGCACTACCAACGGGATGTGGTTTACTCATCAAGCAGATATGGGTTTGTACCAAAACCTTCCACATTTGATAATAGGAATTACTTCACCTTCTAATCAACCACTTAACGCGTTCATCGATGATGTCACTCTTCAATACGGCAAATCTTGCAATGCTCCAAGCAGTTGCAATTTTGAGGTTTGAATTTGTTTCTGTCTAATTTAATTTGTGTCTAATTATTTTATTTTTAAGAACGGTGACATGTGTTCAATGGATTCAATTCGTCATATAAATAACCGTGTTATTTCAAGTGCTACAATTGAAGTAATGTTAAAACGGGCAAACTACACGAGCATGACCAACTTGTACTTGACCGGCTATGTAGATTTAGCATGGCGTGTTTACTGGCCAATTCGTCCAGAGTCAAACTATCCCAAAATTGACTACTCAGTTGGAAATGCCGCAGGCAAATATCTTCTCCTAGCATACAATGGACCATCAACCAGCATTTATCGCGGCATTGTAGTAACTGAGCGTTATCCACTTGTATATGGACAGCAGTTATGTATCAAAATGGCAGTTTATATGTCCCAAAATGGCTGGCTTGAAGTTTACCAAGGAGAGTCAGGTCAGCTTTCGTTTGGAGTTAAGATTTGGGAAACTCATCTTCCCACCAATCAGTGGCATTTGTATGAAATATCCGCACAACTCAAGTACACCAATTCGAGTGACATCTATTTTTATTTTGTAAGAAAACTATAACTAAAATTTTCAATTGTTTGATGTTTGAAATCACAAATAGATTGGCTCAATCTACGGTTACCAATTCATTGGTCTTGATTCAATAAGTGTAGAGAGGGGTGTTCGGTGCTCGAACCCATCTAATGAAGTGACTACACCAGCAAGCCACCATTCGACGGTGACTCCAAGTCCAGGTCAATTTGACTGTGGTGGTGGCCACTACATTCCTATGAGCAAGGTGTGTGACTGGCATGTCGACTGCGACAACTCTAAAGATGAGCACTATTGTGGTGATTGTTCATTTGCCGACCATCAATTTTGCAATTATCAACAAAGATATAGTAGGTTGGCACAAATTGCAGCAGTTTTTTATTTTAACTTTTCTCTAGATACGATGACTTTTCTATTTCGCTTCGGCGATCAAACAAGTGATGGCCCTAAAGATAGTTCTACAACAAACTATATTGTGGCAACTGTAGGCCCATATAGTCGAATTCGTGCTCATACTGAAATAATCTCACCGCTTATTCAGCAAACTTATCGAAGTTAGTTTATTCTTATTTATCATTAATCTATTACTAAAATATTGTTTTGTATTCAATAGCTTGTAGTTTTAGTTTTGAATATCGACATGATACGTCTCTGAACAACATAGATTTATTGCAAGCTTTGTGGGTTAAGTTATTAATACCAGATACCGGAACCGAAACAATCTTGTGGCAGAGCTCTGCTTTTCAAACTAATAACCAATGGAATGGTGTGGATATTGTTTTGGGCCGTGTGAAACACCCTTTTCGTTTAGTTTTTTATGCAAATTCAATGAATGAAGCACATGGTTATCATGCACTTACTAGAATTTATACTGGTTCATGCGGTCCACTTAGACCCAGTCCTAGTTGTTCTGGTTTTTGGTGCGCCAACCGTGTTTGTCTAAGTACACAAGAATATCGATGTGACTTTGACGATGACTGTGGCGACGGGTCGGACGAGAGTAACTGCGACCAGAGTCGCATGTTTGATTTCGAGAGTGGTCTTGGTGGATGGGGTCGCGAGTATTTCAGCAACTGGAAACTCGCCAAAGCTTCACAGTCTGAAAATTTACGCCTGGCTCCTACATTTGACCACACTACTCGTGAGTTGATTTGTTTTTTATATTGTTTGTTAAATTATTGTTTTCAATTTACATTAGGTTATACTGGTGGTTCCTATCTTTTAGCATATTCTTCTCGTATAGGTACTACCATTGGTGTAATTGACAGTCCCGCTTTTACACCTACTGGTCCAAAATGTGAAATTCGCATGTTTGTTTACCGAAACAATGTAAACGCAAGTTTAACTTTAATCAAGTTAAACTTACAAAATAGTCAACAAAAAGAGTTGGAAGATAGTTACATAGCTACCGGCAAATTTTACTACATTCATGCAAATATTCCAAAAGATACAGCCAATGTGTACAAAGTTATTCTTTCTGGTAAGTCAGATTTAATCTGTTTTTATTAATTTTAATTAAATTTTATTATTTGTGCAGCCTCATTAAAAGACACTGCAGATAGTTTTGTATCGCCTTATATTGCGATAGACGATGTGACATTCTCCAACGATTGCACTATGGTACACACGTCCAATCTCACCACTCACAAACCTCACATCTGTGATGGCGTTCTCTGTCACGATCAAAACAACGCTCCAATTTGTGTGCCACCATCGAAGATGTGCGACTTTGTCACCGATTGCAAGGCCGGTGAGGACGAGAGCCAGTGTGGCAATTGTACTTTTGACCAACTACCCAGTGGTGCTGATCCAATGTGTGGCTGGAGCACGGAGCAACCATCTACACTCAAGTGGACTGATTATACTCACGCGAGCACTGCACCTTCTCCTCTGCCTCGCTTTGATTCCACTCACAAAGCCAACGGTGGATATGTGGCCGTATTAAGTTCTCGTGTCAACGGTAACTTTGATTTTTATGAGTAATGTTTTGATATATGTATATAATTAAATTTATGATTATCAGCACACGCAGCAATGATTGGGCCACAAATCAATGGAGTGACAGGAGCAGCATGCCGTCTTGGATTCAGTTACATAACCAATCATCAATCATTTATTCAATTTAAAGCTGGTCAAAACACATTGTTATCTTCGTTTGTAAAACCAAATAACGATTGGACTTCAAATGTGGTGGCAATCGGTCAACAGCACCCTCCTTTTTCACTTAGAGTGTATGGTATCACTGTGTTACAGCAAAATCAACCGAATCAAGCTACATTTATGGCATTGGACAACTTTCAACTGCTTGACTGTGACCCAAACCACCAGCCAAATCGAACTAAACCAGGCACTTTAGAGTCGTTGAATTGCGCTTTTGAAACAGATCTTTGCGGGTGGGTTCCAGTAGGCAAAAATCATCGCAGCGATTGGCACCGTACTGGTAGCCCAGCTGTGGAACCTGGTCACGATCACACTAGCATGATTCGACCCGAACCAATTAATCACGGCATTTGGCTCACAACTTATTTGCCAGGTGGTGGCAATTCATATGATTACAATTACTTGCAAAATGAATATGCATTGAAACCAAACAGCAAGACATACTGTATGTCTTTTTGGTACTATTTCTACGGATTTCAAATCAGTCAGTTTAGCATCAAATACTCTTATCAGCCTGGTTTCAATGGACCATTTAATGAATTATTTTTACGAACAATACCACAAGCGCGAACCTGGGTTCAAGGTTTTGTGGAGATACCGCCACAGTCAAAAGAATTTTATCTTACTTTTATGGCCAAAGTTACTGCCAACACTTTGGTTGGATTAGATGATATTCAAATGTACAACACGACTTGTCCTGTACAAAGTACTGATTTTTGTGATTTTGAAATCAACACTTGTGGATGGAAAAATATGACGGGCGATTTTCACATTGAGCAGGGTCGCGTCTCGCATCAAGCAGATCATACTACTGGCACTGAAAGTGGTCATTATTTGACCAACGCACAAAGCACCGCCACTATTCGTTTGGACATGAAAGACTTGCCATTTCATGTCAACACTGGATTTTCATCACGATTATGTCTTTCATTTTATTATTTTATATCAGCCAAAACTACAGAACAAACCAGTGCAATTATCGTAGGAATGGGCCATGAATATTCAAATCATCAAAGGCGAACAAGTATTCTTGCAAATATTTCAATGGCGTACGCACTCGATATGCAGCAAGTGGGAGTGTGGAACCAACTTCGAGTTGATATCAATGTTCAACGCGACGACTGGGTACAAATTGGCGTTTTTCGGACACTGCCTTCTACTCACTTTTTTCTTGATGACATTCGCGTTTTAAAATTTCCATGTGAATTACAAGGCAACTGCGATTTTGAAAATGACATGTGTGGCTGGAACAATTTGAAATTCACATCAGTATCTACTTTTATGTGGATTCGCTATCAACCAATCTTTCGATTTTCGAACGATAGACATTTATCTTACGATGCTACTACTGGAACACCAAACGGCTTCTATCTTTTACTGCCCCTTGAGTTGATGCATCAAAACTATGCTGTTCTTAGAAGTCCCATGCTTACAAGAAAATCAGGTATTTTTTGTTTTGACACTTTCTTTCTTATTTATTCATTTTTTGCAGATGTTGTTTGTCTCAGACTAGCTTATTTTGCACGAGGAGTCAACACTTCTATAGAAGCCTTGCGACTTACTATGTACTCAGTAGAGAACAAAAAAATGGCTTACACCAAAATCCCAGCTCAAACTGTTCTAAGTTGGAAGATATTTTATTTTGAAGTAAATCATTTGCCTCCAGCGTTCTTTTTCTTAATCGACACCATTAACAGTCCAAAACTAACAAGTGACATTGGTTTAGATGAATTCAAAATTTATTACCGTGCCTGTTCTTCTCGATATACTACTACTACACGCATGCCAAGCACTGAAAAAGTGTTAGATTGCACCTTTGAAGGGTCTTACCTGTGTCACTGGCAGTACGATCGAAACGATTTTCTCATAACATACTATTCCCAACACAAGAGCGTGATGGCACCTCAAATCGATCATACTTATAAATCACACTATGGACACTACCTCATGCTCAATCCAAATGTGACCACTCAAAAGCACTACCAGATTGAATCAAATCGAGATCTGGCCTATGACAAGATTCATTGTTTCCAACTGTGGTACTATTACGATGGCGAGTATCCCTTTACGGTGACGATTTCAATGCATTTGCGAGGACAGTATTCCACGGTGGGGCGATCCAGCTCAACCATGGAAAATCGTGTTTGGCAATTGATTCAAGTCGATCTACCATACGATGAAAATCTGTTTCCACCGGGCAGTTCCAGTGCCACTTTTGGTCTTCGCATTGACATCTACGCTATGAACGGAGCAAACCTTGGTATTCTGGCTTTGGATGACATCACCGTGAGACCAGACTTGTGCGATCACTCATACGATTACATCTACTCTTTCACTAACGGACTTGATAATCTACAAATGGATCACATTCAACCACTGCATAGTAACGTTGGTTTTGTCTATAGTCCAAACGAAGATGAATACAACGGAGTGCCAAAGCGCGATCACACCACTCGCACCACTGACGGCTCGTACTTTCTCTTCATGAACACTAAGAGCAATTCGGTACAAACTGACTACATTGATACACTCACCATGAATGGTTTACCTAGCACCTACATCACTACATGCGTTCGTTTTGCCTATCAATCCAAGGGTAATGTCACTCTCAAGGCTTACATTGAACAACAAAACGAAATTCAAATCAACACATTGCCAAAGTGGACTTTACAATTGTAAGTTTTATTATCAATAGTTTCAAGTTTATAAAATCTTTTATTGCAGCAATCGCGACCAATGGACTGTGGTGGAATTTAGTTATCGAGCTTACTATAAAAGCAAACTAATTTTTTATCTTTCCAAACCGTACGACAAGACGTCATTTGTGGCTATAGATGACATATCGCACTTGGCTCACACTTGTGAAACTCCAATTGACTGTGACTTTGATGACAATCGCTACTGCTCGTACTCGCCTTACTACAATCAAACCGACAATAGTTTGTACAACTTTGAAGTATATACCGCTCCATCACTTGATCCCAATTTTCCCGGGCCGCGGTATGACCACACTACAGGCGAGTCGGGTGGTGGATATCTTCTTTTCTCTTCCTACCGTCTCAAGCAATCATTTACTCAAATTTCATCTAAGGTTATTTCTGGTCCGAGGAAATTAGTGCCAACACAGAAGTACTGTCTAACACTTTACACTGTGCTCAACGGCACAGATGCTCGATTTAAAGTTTCTCTGGTGCGCTACGGATCGCAGTGGAGTGACACCAACCGCACTAAACTAGCACTTCAATTGTATAATATGACACAAACTAAGTGGACGAGGATGACCTTAAGTCTCGACTCACAATACATTGCCAACACTGATGAACTGCAAATTCTACTAGAAGGCACTATCACTCCAAAAGCAACAATTGCTATTGATGATATCAGTCTCACCACTCGGTCTTGTGTTAATTCTGGTGTCAACTGTATGAATGGAAAATATGTTCCGTTGGACAAAGTGTGCGATTTTGTCAAGGATTGTCCTTCGGGAATGGACGAGTTACACTGTGGAACCTGTGATTTTGAAACTGGTATGTTACTAGTAATTGTTTAATAGTTGTTTAATTTTATTATACATTTTAGATCAGTGTGGCTGGAACAATACTGGTTCATCAACTCATCACAGATGGGGCCGTGTGGAGGCATCTGACATGCGAGAGTTCTCATTTTACGCACCTCCATTTGACGGCAGTGCTAACCCACATGGTCACTACATGGTGATGCGACAAAATTCACATGCATCTTATGACACTGCCACCATGTCGCTCAACGCCAACACTCCAGGACTGTACCTCAAGCATGCATACAAAACGTGTTTTATGCAATTTGACTACTTTATCAACACTACCGACGCATACTACTTGCAAGTGCTGATCGATAACGAGGATGACGATTCCGGTACTGTGTTCACTGTGTCACACCAAGTGGCGGGAGGATGGCGAAGAGCTCTGGCTCAGCTTGGCTCACACCCCACCACTTTCTATGTAGACATCGAGGCATACCAAAAAGGCATGAGTGGTGTAGTTGCAGTAGACAACATCAAATTTATCAACTGCACATACCCACCTCCCAAGCAATCGTGCCAGCAACAAAAATGTCCCACAACTGGTGTGTGTATTACCGAGGATGATGTGTGTGACGGGGAAAATGATTGCGGTGACAACTGGGACGAGACACTCTGTGGTACCTCTAAAAGACCATTCTCAATCTGTTTCTTTGCTTCGATATACGAGTGTGCAATTACTACTGATCAATCGCAAAGTGTTGCCCAAAAGAATGCTGTTTATTGGGCTATTGTGACTGGTGAATACTTTGAATCATATAACTCTATTCCTGGATATGAACCTTTTGTTGATCATTCAACGTAAGTAATTCAACACTTTTATAATTTTTATATCATAGTTTTTAATTATAGATGGAGTGACACTGGTCACTATTTTCTACTAAGAAATAAACCTCAAATTTCCCCGTATCGACTGATCTCACCAGGCAAAGCAAGTTTCTACACGCCAATGTTGAACTCAACCAACTCCGGGCAAGAATGTCGAATTCGATTTTTCTACTTTTTTCACGCTGACTCTCAACTGGTCACTGAGTTACATCTGAACATATATATTCAGTACTTATCCAAAGCTAGCCGGGAAAGCAATCCAATTCTTCAGTTGTCCGGCAATTTGAGCAATCAGCAGAAATGGCTCAAAGCAGTGGCACACTTTGCATCAAGTCAACCATTCCAGTTTGTGTTTGAGGGACAACTTGCCGACAATCGATCACGTCTGGCAGTGGACGATCTCAGCTATGGTCTCAACTGTCATCGTTCCTATGAACATCGAACTACCACAGTCAGTTCAGCTACCAGTGAAACCACACCATCGGGCACTGCTTCAAGTCATCACACAATTTCCTCCACATCAAACCCGATTCACAACAACCCTTCACACTCCAGCAAAGGTTGGTTTATATCCTTAAATAAAGTGAATCTAAATTAATTATTTACTTAACTTGTAAAAGGTGGCGCTGTGGCAGCTGGTATTCTCATTCCACTTTTATTGATTTTGAGCGCCGTTGGTTCTTACTACGGATTTCGGTACTACCAACAGAGAAAGTATGCTGGCTCGAACGTTTCATTCTCAATGCGTAACATAGAAAATCGTCTTGTTGAAAAAGACGTATCTTAATATCATTATGTATTAATATTATTTAGTTATTTATTTTCATTGTTTAAAATTTTTTAATTTAATATTTACTTATTTACTTTTTAAAAATAAAAACGTATTTTTAATAAAGTTTTTTTGAAATTGTGTAGTTTAACTTAAACTTCAAGTATATTTTTAATGTAAAAACTTCAAATTTAGTATAGTTTATTATAAAATTAATTAAAATAAAAAATATTTATTTGAATATAATATAGATCTATAGACCCATTTTTTCTCTTTACCAATGACTTGTTTGGTTTATGTAATGAATAAAAAACATCTATAGTTTATAATAATTTAAAACCTAATATTAAAATTTATATAGTCAAACACACCAAATTTAACACGGAAAGGCTTTAATTCATTAAAATAATCCAATAATTAATTTTTTGAATTCACAGAAGGAAGATAAGGTAAAAGGTTTAACGATCTGAGTGTTTAGTGTTGATGTGTATTAACGCACGGTTTGTTACATTTTAAAAAGGTTTGTTGTAGTGTTTTGTGTTGCAGTGTCAAATTAGATACTTGAGGAAAGAGATATATTTTCATGTTATCAATTCAATCATTAAATTGGGCTGCTTTCTATGTTCGGTGGTTTGAAAATTTGGCCACATTAACTTGCAAGTTTTATTTAGTTACTTAAACTTAATCTATCAATAAGAGAGGATGAGTGAGAAAAAGTAAGATACTGATGTGGCTATGGCAAACTCGAGATTACAAAATATAAGCATTTTGAATTTAAGATTTGTGCTTCCAAATAACAATTTCCTTTGATATTTTTGCTCTTTGTTTTGGGTTTATGCCATTAGATCTAAAGATCATAAATTAATCACAAAATTAATAATAATGTGGTAACAGAAGTGCATGTTTCATAGTGGCCATTCAGTTCAAATTAATTCAATTTAAATGAATTGCCATGGCACTTAAGCAAACTTTGCAACTTAAAAACTAAAAAACATTAAGTTTCTGTAATTATATTTAAAAAGTTCATTGAAGAGAAAAAATAGTAGAGGTAAAATTAAATTAGCAAATAATATAAACTAACAAAAATTAAACTTTTATCTTCATAAATCAAATATGTGAATACGTATTAAAATAAATCAAATAGAAAAATAAAATAAGTGTTTCTCTAAATAGAGTGTGTTGGTGTCTGCATTTGTCTTGGAGTGTGTGTGTGTGTGTGGCTGTCTGTGGACGTATTTGGAGAATCTCTTGTTTGAGTTTGTTGGGCAAGAAGGTAGGTAGTAGAAAATTAGACTTTAAAAATCTCTAAAACAACGTAAAGGGTAAAGAGAGGAATTACAAGAGATATCAAGGTTTCGACGGGTTGGCTGTTGTCTGTATGGGCTTGTTGTTGTTTGTATTGTATCAGTGTAGGGGTACAAGTATCTGTTTGTTTGTCTGAAGGTGTGAGTGTGTCGGTTGGTGCTCTAGCTCCTGGGTGGTAGAGTTTGGCGTTGGTTCTGCAAGGGCTCATAGTGCTCCGAATGGATCGGTGTTGCCGTTGGTGGTGGTAGTGCTAGCACTCACCCCACCACTGCTCACTTGGTTGGTCTTGCCCGCCAACACACTGGCTAGTGCCGAAGCGGTCACTCCCGGTGGCAAGGTAGAGATTGCGCCCGGAAGCATGTTTGGCGCTCTCATCTGTCGAATACCAATTGGTCTGTTAGTTTTCTATTCCAAACCTTTACTTTAAATACTATTGAAGGTGTTGAAGATTATATGTTTATAAAAATTGATCAATTTTAATTTTCATTTCACATTCATACTGAACTGACAAGTCGGCCGAGGTATTAGGTATTGCCCAGTTTTTAAATTTGGGTAGCCGACCCTACTTTATCCAAGAGTTTGCTTAAAGTTTGTCATCATTTAACGGTTGCTTTCATGCAAACCTAAGGGTTAGTAAAAATGATTCAGACTGTACTGATGCAACCCGTTAAAATGATAAGAAATGGTTTTAATAAAGAATATAATTTAGATAAATTTTTGAATAAGAAATAAGGCTGTTAGCAAGTAAAATATTACTGAAAACGGTCAATTTGGTTTAGAATGTATTAAAGCGTCTTACCACAAAAGGCGACATGTTAGGGCCAGTTGCTTGTGGCATCATCATGGCAGGCGCGGCTGGTTGACCCATTAGTCCTGGCATGATTGGCGAAGCGGCTGGTGCCCAGGTAACTGGGCCAGAGAGGCCAAGTGGTGCCGTAGTTGGCATCACAGGACCACCCGCCCAACTGGATGGCATCACTGGGGTTGGCGAGACACTCGATGAGGTCCACGGGATACCACTTGAGTTGTTTTGAGCTGGTCCGCCGGTCTTTATGCCACTCTTCGGACTTGGATTGAACTGCTGGCCCCTGTAAGGCAGAAAATCAAGCATTTTAATTTTAAATGTTAAATTACACTAAGTAATCGCTTAAATGCACGGCAATATGATCGAGTCCGAGTACCAAATATAATATTGGTTTTTCTGTTTAGTTTAATAACGGTTTCAGTAATTTTGCACTAAAAATTAGATTTTGTCTTGAAAGCATTAATTCGAAAGCCTTGGTCTCGGAAGGATTACCTATCTGCATAGCAACGCAACGTGACGCGCCTTTCACATAGTTTATGTGTAATGTAGGGAAAGCTTTTCCCCATGTTAAGTCTATAGAGAATGATGTTTTGATTAGTTAAAATAATTAGATGTGAGAATTTTCTAAACTAATAAAGCCATTGTAAACTGTTAAAAAATATTGTCTTTTATAAATATAAGCATGTTTCTGATTATAACTCGACAAGTCTTTGTAATAGACTTTCAATTTAAAAATGTAAGTTTATAAGCAGTCATTTTGGAAAATCAACACTTATAAGCTGGATTTTTTAAAATTGTCGGATTATAAGCCAACTTTTCCTAAATTGTCACCTTAAAAGCTAGTATTTTTGAAATTGTAAGGTCATAATCAAAAACGTGTTTAATGTCAGGTTATAACCAGACAATATTTTTAACACTGTATCAGATCAGATTGCAAAGAGTAATTTGACAACAAAATTATATTTTTTATATTTAAACGCTGTAATTTACTGCAACAAAAAAAATTTCTAATAGTTTAGAGAGTCATCGGCCTTGCCAAAAAGTGGAGAAAACATACTTTTTGAAAGCGTTACCGCCCTTGAGTCCGTTGATGTCAAGACTCTCGGCAAGGTTGGCGAGGCTGGCTTCGAGATCACCCTTGATGATTCCCGCTTGGCCGGTGGTGGTTGAGCTCGAGGGGATTGCCGCACTAGTGGTGGGACTAGTCGCCGGCGCACTACTTCCTATTCCCGAAGGGGTCAACACCGAACTCGAGGCACTCTGCGGCTGGAGCACATCACCAAACGCGTCGAAACCTAGTTGGCCATTGGGAACACAACAATCAGTTAGTTCAAACAGTCAACGTGCAATATCTAACTTCACAAAGTAGAACATTTTGATATTTTTATAGAATAATATTAAAATCAACTACAAACAATCAAACACCATCACCAAAAATAAGCTTTTACAAACACAAAACTAGCTGCAACAAAGGACAATGCTACTACAAATCATAAAAGCAAACAGAATAGTAAATAAAAAGCAAACTATAAACTATAATGTTTTAGTGAATAGTGTAGTTGTGTATTGGGTCTAGTGTTATTATGGGTTGTGCGTTCATGAATTAAGCAAAAAAAAAATAAATCAATAGCGCAACCAAAACCAAAATGGAAAAAACTAAAAATTTGATTGCTTATAAGTCGTTACTTGAAGATATTATTACTATAGTATAATTTGCTTAAAGATGGTAGAAACTGGACGAAATAAAGTATATTGATGTAGGAAATGTTTAAAATAGAGATGATGCTGTAGTTATTGAATAAGAGATATAGCATTGAATATTGGGAAAACTTGAGATAAATATTGGAGTCACACACAAAGTTGAGGTCAAACAATTTAAAATTAATTTTCTTAAATCATAGTGAAATTAAGTCGAGTTCTAACTATTGGTTTTAATCTCTTGGTTTATCAAAGAGGAAGATTTGTTCTATTTTTCTTAAATTAAAAACATTTAAAACATATTGCTTGAGTACAATCGATCGATGAGTATTATTTAGGTAAGTTAAGTTGTGTTTTGAGGAAAATGAGTGGAGTTACTTGGCATCTTCAGGATCTTCATTCTCCTCAGACTCAGTAGCCTCCTTTTCCTCAATCTTAGCTTTCTCAAGTTTCTCGGTGAGTTCCTTAGCAGTGTCCTCTTCCATGGGAGGAGTGACAGTAGGCATCGCCATAGGCATGAATGGAGGCATCATGACACCAGCGGTGGCACCACCACCACCAGCTGCAGCCATTGCCATGTACATCTGCTGCATCTGTGCCATCATTGCGGCGGGATCCATCATCGGTGGCTTAGTGCCACCAGCCTGCATCATCTGCTGCATGCATTGCTGTTGGAATGCCATAAACTGCTGCAGTTGACTCGGATCCATTGCGGGAAAGCCAGGCATCGAGGGGGCTTGCTGGCTTGACGGGGTCGAAGTCGAAGAGCTCGAGCTTGAACCACTTGGAGCCGGCGGACGAGACGGTGGTTTAGTCTTGACCGCCTTGGCACTCTCGCCAGTGGGAGTGGCTGAGCCAGAGTTTGAAGGCGAAATGCGTGGTGAGTTCGAGTTGGAAGTGGGTGGCGGAGGACGAGATGGTGTAGTGGCCCCCGAAGAGGGTGAGTTGTCCTTAGGTGGCGGCGGTGGGCGAGATGGTGCCTTCGATGGCGACTTGGCACGTTCTGTACATTGCAAGTACACACACAGACACAAAAAGCAAGCCCAAGAAAATTAATCATTAAGGTAAAATTAGCAAAAGCCCACTAGCAAAATATGTTTCAAATATATTTGCAAATTTAAAAAAATTAATTTTTAAAAATAATAATTGTTTACATTTTCTTTTTATTAGCACGCATGGAAGATAAAAAAATATTATGTGCTAATGCGTTGCTCTTTGTGTTGTGCATGTTTTTAGCTGCTCTCCTATGTGAAGTTCTAGGAATTTTAGTGTAGTTTATTTTAATTTACTATTATTATACTCAATGTGCCAACAATAATAATAATTATAATTATAGTACTAAATAAAATTTTTTTTATTATTAATGGTAAAATAAAACTTAATTTGTCTCAAAGTGAAAAAACAATTTGCAAATATATTTTAAACTTACTCTGTCAGTGGTAAAAAGCAAACTTACCATTCTTATCTGCACGCGTATTTGAAAAACACGCAAGCCAACAAAGCACAATATAGACGCAAAGCAATGTTGAATGTTACGCGAAATGCCAAAGAAGAGAAACGACGAAGCATAAGTAAGTGTTAGTTGAGTAGAGCAATAGAGAATAGGAGAGAAGGGAAAAGAAAAGAGAGAAAAATAAAGACCGTAAGAATTAAGGTATTAAAAAGTAGGAAAAAATAGTTAGTGAAGCAAGATTGGTGTTCATGTTAGGTTTGAAAAGTTAATGAAAGTATATACTGGTTCTGAGTTAGAAAAAAAGATGAATAATAATAATAAAGTGTGATACCAGGCACAAACAACACAGCTACATGCAGAACGACAATAGTGCCCCTGAGTGAAAGTGAAAAGGAATTAAACAAATTGAGAGAGAGGGAGAAAAAGGAAAAAAGAAAGAAAGAGGAAAAGTGAAAGGGAAATGAGAATGAAAGCAATTGCAGCCAAACTCATTTGCAAGTGACACAAGATGCAGTCATGGAAAGGGGAAAACGAAGCACAATCCAATGAGTGCAAATGACGATTTCAATCAAACCAACCAAGTTTGTTATGAATATAACACATGACAAAATTATATAGATTAATATATGCAAAAAAACAATACAAAATCATAATTATTAAGTGATATTTTAAGTTAATTTAACTTGTGTAAATAGGGATGGTTGAATGAAGGTGTGTATTGTTGGGTAATACAATATAATTTAATTGAAGTTGGGAATGGAATTAGAGAGATAATGATAGTGATCATGGCACGCGCATTTGTATTTCAAAACTTATTATATATAATAAATATATATAAAATAATGAAGCTTAATATTGATGAAATGTTGGTGTGAGTGTAGGAATGATAAATGGATAAATGGAATATGAGTGTGTTGGTGTGTTTTGTTAAAACCAAAAATAAGCAACCCAAGAAATGGAAGAAAAGAGCGCAAGAGAGAAGGGAAAGGCAAGGAAAAAATAGAAAAATCATTTTAGCTTAAAGTTTTAAATAAATTAAAGTAATGAAATAAAATTATATAGCATTTTAGAAATGAATAATTAAACGAAAAAAGAAAGTAATTGTTATATAATAAAATGATAAACATACCTTGATATGCTGCCCGAGTGGCTGCTCAGAGTTTTGGTGTTTAGAGGAGGGAGAGAATTATATTATAAATTATTTGGTTTTGGTTAATTCAGATTGAAAAACAAAGCGTTTAAGAAGTTGAAGGGTAGACAAAAAAAGATAGAGAGATAGAGAGTGAGTGAGATAAGTTGATTAATCAGGATGCCCGCACACATTCAAGAGGAGAAAGACGATTTGCAAGAAGTTAAATTAGAGAAGATAGAAGAAAGAGAGAGAGGGGGGACCATAGAAAATAGGAAAGTCATGCCAAATAAAAAGCAAAAAAAAAGAGATAAAAAATTAAAAAATAAAAACAATTAATTTTAGAATCAATTAGGCATTATGTTACTGAAGTGTGAGTGAAATTATAATGAGAGATGGCAAAAGGAGAAGGGAGTTTATGAAAGGAGACATGTATCAGGTGAAATAACACAAACGGGAAAATAGTCAAAACATCAATTGAAAAGTGGTAAAGGTTACACTACAACAAAACAGAGGTGGCACGTGCCGAATCGCATTGACCAGTTTACACACAGGAAATGTAACAAGGGAGTTATTTTATCATCACTAGAATCAAACACACACACCAGTTATTGTAAGCAATATGATTGTGTCACATAGAAGAGAAAGAGTTTAGCCGCAAGTATATGGTTTGTTTTTACTGTGTTTTTGAGATATTTAAAACGTATTCATGTTTGTATAATATTTTTTGTGTATAAAATATATTCCTTATTATAATCTAAATAAATTACCTCTGTTTGGTTTTTTAAGTAAATTGATAAAAAAATTGACTGTTTTGTAGGTGTGGTGTGGTAAATGTGTTGTTGTTAAATTTAGTAAATCAACTCAGGTTAGTAAAATTCCTCTAAAACAAACCAAATCATCACTAATCTAGAAATCGCATTCGCATTACGAGCATTAAAAATTCAAAACCATAATGCACAAAATGAACTAGAATCTATAATCGATAAAAATAATTCAAAATTTTCTAATGTTCAAACCGGCAAGCTAAAAATTGCTTACAAAAAACCATAAGATAGAATAGAAAAAAACAAAGGTTAAAATTTGAAAAATTTTGAATGAATGATATGAATGATGATAACACTTTGGGTTGGTTGAGCATGAAATGAGCATTGCAAGGGGGGTACGTTACCGATATTCGAGTTGGAAGAAGTGCCAAAAGCTGCTGCAAAACCGTCCGAAGTGGCAAAGTTGGTTGGATCACCGGATGAGGCGGCACTGGGTGGTGCTTGCACTGGAGTGCTCAAACTCATCGAGTTGAGAATGTCAGCAAAGGGATTGTTGCTGGCAGCGGCCCCACCAGCCTCCAACGAGAACAGATCCTCAGACTTGCCTGTAGTACCCGAACTTGATCCAAACAGATCAATGATGGCGCCACCATCGCCTTTCGAAGGCGAGCTAGCCTCGGGACTCTTCACTGGCGAGCTACTGCTTGCGCCCAAGAAGGGATTGTTCACTTTCTTCTCTTGCAGATGCTTCTCCTGCAATTCACACATCAACCATTAGTGCATCGTCTTATTAACTAAATTAATATATTCTAAGATATAGCACTACTTATGCACTATTGTTATGAAAATATAACAAAACACTAACCGAGCCATCAGATTCAGTCTGTTTTCAAATTTCGATTTTTGGTTGTTAATTAGTAAAAAAAATATTCGAATTGATAGAAAGATTGCGAAGAGGAAGCAAAAAAGAGGCAAAAGCAGGATTAGCAATTAGAAGTTAGAAGAGATGAAGATGATTGGTGAGAGATAAATGGGAAAGAGTTAAACAGAGAATAAAGGAAAGTTAGTCAAGTGAAAAGTTGAAGTTAATTAATAATTAAACAAAATAAGGTTTACAAAATTTACTTTAAGTTTGTTCAGAAACTGCTCCTCTTCTTCAATAGCTTTCTTGACCGAAGTTTCATCCTTGACTGGTTCACCATTGGTGCTGCTGCTCACGGTAGTACTACCACTGTAAACCAATCATTCAATTGGGTCAATTTGTCAAATGCAAATGACTCATCATTTCTTACGGTTTTTTGCCTTCAATGTTAGCCAGATGCTGTTCCATAGCATCGAGAAGACTGCTCGGGGCCTTAGCCAAATCGGGAATCTCCATCTTATCCACGCCGACTCGTTCGGCCACCTTGAGAAACTCGGACACCTTGTTCATGCGGATGAGAAACTTTTTGTAGAGATCAAGAGCTTCGCGCAACTGCTTCTTGTTGGTAATGTCGAAGAACTTCTCAAGACAGATAATGATGCCGTCGTTGTAGGCGGCAAAGATACGAATGAGGTCCTTGAAGAGCAGGAAAAAGGCGGCACTGATCACGCCGTTGGTCAAGTCAGTTGGGTTGGCATCGAACTCGAGCAGTGCGTCGAGCTGACCCTGAACCACTGGAACAGTCTTGAAGAGTTTGTCCAAACCCATCGTGCGCAGCTGTCCCTCAGGTCTAAATTAACCATTTAAATCAGTCATCTCAACAGACATTCATACTAGAATCACGCATTTGGGAAAGATACACAAATACAACTGATTTAATTTGTAGTTATTCAAACTCTTTTCTTTTATGCCTTAGTTTCAAAGGAATCAACACTACACGCAGACAAAAGAGTTAAAGTTTAACTCAAACTGGCAAGTGAGTTTAAAATAAGGTTGAATTTTAACCAGAATGTAGACAATTTTTGTTGCAAGTTAAAAATTTTACCTCTTTGCACTAAAATTTAGATTTATTTTGAACTAACCAGCTTGTTTGGGTTAAAATTTAGCCCAACCTTTTGCTGTGTGTGATCAATAAATCGTTTTTTCCATAAACATTTATTAAGTGTAGAGTGGGTTGTTTTAATTTGAGATTAAAATTATCCAAGATTGGCGGAATAGTGTGACAACATCATAAGCATATAAATTGTGTCACACTTTCAGACTAATGTCTAATATTTGTATTTTTTGTATGATTGTTTTTGGCTTTTATTTTTGATATATTAAATATTCTTAATTTAACTTATAACTTAAACTTTAAGATAAATAATATATAACACACCTAAATCATACTTTTCAAATATCTCAACCACACAATTATTTATCTAAAATAACAAAAAAAGAAATCAATTTGGAATAAAATAATTTGAAGAAATCAATATTAAGATTAGCAAATGCGTGATTAATTCAAAGACCTTTTGAGCAACAAACTTACCCTCGTTTCACTTTGGTGAAATCAAAAGCCACAGTACGGTAGGAGAGAGCCTTTGCGTTGAGATAACGCGAGTAGCGTCGAATGAAGATTGACATGTCATAACCCTTGGGAGCGTTCTTGTCCAAATAGTTGCTCAACTGAAAGTTCGAATTGCTCGATGCCAAATACTGGGTGAAGCGCTGTTTTTTCGGTGTCACATCAAACAGGCATTTTAATTAGTCTCGTTAAGTTTCTTACTCAGCTTTTCTCACACTCACTCTCTCTTTAAGACTTAGTTTTCTCATCATTTTATTTTTATTTTCTTTTTGTGTATCTACTTAATTATATTATTTTTTAACCTGAGATGTTTCTCAATTTATCTTTCATTCACTTTTTCCAATCAATCAAAGTGTAGATTAATTAGGTGATTGCAAATCTCCTATATATTAATAAAAAGTATGGTCGTATGATTTATGTTCATGTTCTGGCATTTTTTGATGTACGGTGAAAGTTACTCTACTTTCACTGTACTTAATCGATTCGAATCTAACTTTTGTTGTTGTGATTCAAATTCATCACCGATTCGAATCTAACTTTCTGTGTTATGATTCAATTCGAATGTTGTGCATAACTCTTCAAATTCTCATTTAATTTAATTCAAACTTTCAAAATTTTTCAATTCGATTTTTTTGAATATTCCTTCGAATTATGATAACTCGAGTTTGACCTCGGCGGTTTGCCACCGTTTATTTACAAGAGGCAGACGGCGCTTTAGCGCTGGCCCTCTTGTAAATAATAAGAATAGTAGTGCGAAGTAAACTTACCTCATTTCCATAGCACATAAGGTGGTGAGTGGTGACGAGTGACTTGAAGACCACCACCCAGCTCGAGTGGCTGGTGCGCTCAATCAGCAAGTTGGCTAGTTGCGGAATCGACACGTTCGGCTCGTGGGTGCATTGCAGCAAATCTATTCACCGCAAAAATACACACACACAAACACATTTATCAGTTCAATTTACATATTTTCCATCAATACAGGTACATTGCTATTCACTCTTAGGTAACAATGGGTGTTTTTGTTTTGCTTTTCCAAATGTACAAATAATTCAAAACATACAACAAAAAGGAATGCATATCTAATTAAATTATTTTTAATTTACATTTGAAAAGTTTAGAAGAAAAATTGCAAATTTTATTATTTTATAAACCTGCAATTATTAGTTTTGTTCGCTTTGATATCTTAATTTCCTAATTTTCTTTTTAATTTAAAAATGATTTATCTAGACTGACAACAAGATTTAATACTAAAAGATATGACTCAATAGTTGTTTTATATTTTATTGATTTATCTTTATCCCAGTGAATTAAAGAATAATGTTCAAACTGTTTTGGCGTTAAAAGTCTCATTTATTAGATAAAAATAAATACCCAATAAATAAGCTTTTGAAAAGAGAAACAACATAAACTATCCAAAGCTTAAATTTAGTTAAAACATAAGAGAACACACGGTATATGGAAATTCCAACACAAAGTGCATTATGGATTCAGAATAAAACTAAGTGGAAATATATTTGAATAATAATAATAGTTGATCACTTTTCACGTACAAGAGAGTAATGGAAGTTATGTGTTAGGTTGATATGACTCATCCATTATCGTTTCAAAGTTATTGGATCACTCTAAAAAACCACTCAGAATAATTTATATCTCCCTGAGGTAAACCCAAGAAAGAGAGTGTGAGTCTTTTTTACACATTTTCGATAGAAAAATTCCATCAAATAAATTAAAGTTAAAAGATGAAAAACAAAACAAACCATAACATGTAATATTAAATATATATTACATGATTATATAGTTTTTATTGGGCTAAAAGATTAAGCAATATTTTAAATTATTCTTTGAAATAATATTGATATTTCACTTTTTACACTTGATCAACCAAAAATAATTAACAATTTTTAGATGGCAAAATTTCTATATAAAAATAACTGAAAAACTGAAACATTCAATTGATCTTTAATCAAATAATTTTAAAGTTAATATTTGTTCTGCTAGTTTTTCGTTTTTGTTTATAGAAAAGTCAGTTTGGTACACCGTTGACACTTTTTATTATAAGACACTCAAAACTTTCATAAATTTTGTTCACTATTTTTTTCGGTTTTATTTTCTAGTCTTTATTTTCTGCCAACAGTGCGTCTGGTGCCTTTGTTCGGTAAAAAGCGTGTGTGGATTCAATTACACTCTAACATTGATCACAAACACATCACATGCACAATAAGAGCCAATAAATGACGTCAACTCCAAATATCATTACAACCATAGAAAAGGAAGAAGAACCAAGATAGAGGGTAATATGAAAGCGATGTGATCAAAATGAATCATATGATTCGGGAGTACAAGCGGAAACTGCTAATTTATTATATATATTTTAGTTTACCCATTTCTAGATTGATGTTAATTGACTTTTATCAAGCTCAACACTTACACATTATTCATTTGTCATAAGACACATTCCATTACTAAAATAATCAAATGATATATGTGTAATATAGAATTTTTTTACTTATTTTTCTGTTGAGTTGACAAATGACTCAAACAAAAATTGGCTAGTTTGGGTAAAGTGAGAAAAGTGGTGGTGACAGTTGGCACCCAACCAGATGGAATTGGCCAGTGAACCAAAAATGACCATCGGCAGTTGTTGAGTGAGTCGTGATGATATCCCAAGCGGACGGACTCACAATTACTGTCTACCACAAATGTCAAACTAGCACCGAGTCTATAGCGTTCCCACACTCAACCAAGACCCGATTGCAATCACTATAGAGAGAGTGAAGTGCAGGTCAAAGAGAGGGAGTAAGAGCAAACGAGATTCGGCGCCATTGCCGACTCAGCTCGATCGCAATTCAATTCTCAGCCTATATGGAAATTGGTTTCCAGTGGGGAATTGTGCCCGTAAGTCATTCTTTTGACAATTATTATCTAAAAAGGAGAATGGTTTTTTAGCAACTCTACTCTAATGTGTGCACCAAAAAAATTGAGGAAAAAATTTTAGTGTCAAAAGCCAAGTGCCAAGTGGTGAAAGAGCACAGTGTGGAACTGGTGATAAGCAATTTAAATCATGCTTACACGAACATGTCTTATCTCTCCAAGACACTCGCCAGCATGTTAAGAGCACGCACAAATCTATTTATTTAAAAATATAATTATAAGTTAATGTAGTGTGTACTTAACTATTTGCCATCTTGGTTCTTTGCTTGACTGTATGTTAAAGTCACACTATCAGTCAATAATCGTGATGTGCATTTGACAAAAATTGATAAGAACTTGTCAACTTTATCATAAAAAGTTTGCCATATTACTACAATCACTATATAATGAATAGACATTAGCGTTAAACTGTCAAAACACTTGGAGATTGTCAAAGCATGACAAAAATACTAAGTGTCATATTTCGGCTAGTCGATTCATCATATATTTAATTATTTTTTGGCATGATTTGTTTAATTCAAATTATTATTTTAAAAATAATTACGAGAATATAGCATCATGAATTGAATATATGAATTTTTCGCATCATCTGGTGTGACATGTATGATTGATCTACTTACAGTCGATGTGTTTCTTCTTGGGCGCAATCATCTCCTCGGTGGTAGCTTTGCAGACCACCCGCGCCAGTCCTTGGCCAGCCAAAGCGTACCGAGCGGCATTGAGCCGATCGTTGAGCGTCTGGCCCGAGCTGTGTCCAGCCATCATCTTGGCACGCGGTTCTTCTTTCTTTCACAATTTGTCGAAAAGTAGACTTGAATCAAATTGGTCGAGAGTATGGCTGCTCCCGGTAGTCCCACCACCACTATCAAGATGCGATGAGAATCTTCACACCAGAAACTGCCCGGCGACGGTTACAACTGATTCAAGAGAGAGAAAGAAAAGGGAATAAACTCGGTGAGAGCGCAGATCAGACTAATCGTGAGACGAGCCTCCCCTCGAGAAGTGAATGCAGCAATGAAGCGATAGCGCACGATAAACTTTTTGAGCTAGCGTGTGTGTGAGTGCTTTGCTCACCCGCCTCTCTTAATGCGCACAAGTGATGCGGCACACAGTCGGACTAACCAACTCACGGACAGGTGCTCTCTCACACTTCAAACACCAGAGGGGCGATGCGATCGAGATGATGAACAAGATCAACAAGTCAAAGGGCAAGGATGAGTCAACCAGTGCAAAGTGTGTGTGTGTGTGTGTGTGATGTGCGTAAACACGCCAAAGCTGACCGTGAGACAATGCTTTTCCTATCTAGGATGTCTAGAAAGGGAGAGAGAGAGAGACAAAGCGCCACAATCAAATGAAATGTCAAACACGCAAAAACGCCCAACCTAAACATCGCGAGGGAGTTGAGTCAACTGCACGTTTGACAGGCTCAATAGACAAAGATAGATATGAGAGGCAAACAGAAAGTGAAATGCGGAGAAAGAGAGAGAGAGAGACTTCGCAACAGCACATCGAATGACATTGCACAAGTGGGAAGCAGTCGGATTTAGTCGGAAACAGTGACCAAAAACGAGACACGATTGCACAGTTTGACAGGACAAATCCACAAGAGGGAGAGAGAGAGAGATTGAAAATTAATGACAAATATGAGCCCAATCAATTAGATTAAATTAAATATTTAAATTTGAGTCACTGACTCCATTTATTATTTATCTATTATTCTTTATATTTATTACCAATTTTTTTGCATTTTATGTTTATTATATTTGTAATAATTAATAAATATTAAATAAATAAATAATTTTTTAACTTAAACACTCTTGGTTATATAAACGCAAATAAACCAGATTTAACAATCATATTGAATACAAATTATAGATCCATTTTCATTGACAAAAATGTTTTGGTTTATTTTACCCCGCCGATCATAACTTTTTAACCGTAGACATAAACAAGTATACAAGAACTTTGAAAGGTTACGAAAACTCAAAGATTAAAGCAATTATACCACTAACTAATCAAAGAGGCAAAGGGCCGAAAGTTATAGGGTCAAAGTTTAACTTAGACAATCTAGAAACTAATAAATGCTTAGATATATAGTTGAATGTGCGGCCAATGTGTGAAGTCAATCGGTTAACCCTTTCGATTCCAATGATTATCAGTAAAAGATAAGTCTTAAATTGCTGATTGAATGAGCCGGACACATAGGTCCCGATAACGCCTTCGGGAGCGAAAGGGTTAAGCAAGGGAAAGACAAACGACCCACACAAATGACTTTGTTATCATTATGAGTTAGACATTCGGTATTAGATAATCCAAACATTGATGAGCACATCTAGACACAACACATTACAAATTGCATTACCAGTGGCATCTCAATTAATTGCTTTTGGCTAGAGAATATCAAAAAGGAATACAAATAAAAAAAGACTTTCAAGGGGAAGTAAGAGAGAGAGAGAGAGAGAGAGAGAGAGAAACGGCAGA
Organism: Rhinocypha anisoptera; assembly: GCA_011762765.2. Classification (NCBI taxonomy): domain Eukaryota; kingdom Metazoa; phylum Arthropoda; class Insecta; order Odonata; family Chlorocyphidae; genus Rhinocypha; species Rhinocypha anisoptera. Next base: position 35,442 of record WURS02387699.1, read on the forward strand.
AAAAGAGTAAACGTAATCACTTCATATATATATGTTAACATAATGATTTAATTTAATAATTAAATTGAAATAAAATAGAACAAGTTAAAATTATATTTTACACAGTGTCAACTTTTGAGAATAAGAGAGGAGAGAAAGAGGGAGAGAGAGAGTGCTTAGTTAACATTTACACTTGTCACACTGTAACGTTAAAACTAAATTTAATTATTTAAACCACACATTAACAAAAAAAATAAAGATAAAATAAAAATTTTGCAAAAAAGATTTGAAATAAAAAACTATAAAAAAATTAAGAAATAAAATAAAAATAAATGAAACATAAAGAAAGAAAATAAAGAAAAGAGAAGACAAAAAGAAAGAGAAAAAGAAAGAAACAAAGGTAATCGCTATAGAGTTGGGTGTCACAAATGACGCATTTGAGTGGAAAAAAAACTTAGCTTAATTAAGACTGGCTCACCACAAGTGAAGATCTTAATATATTAGTGTGTATATATCAATATATATACATACATATATTGTCAGTAATGAACCAACACTGTTCCAACACTATATATCCAGTCCTACCAGATGACTATGGAAATGCTACTAGACAGATCAATAAGTTAATAAGTAAATCAATAAGTCAAGGTGTATATTAATGTTATTAATGTTAATTACCTTAACTCACACACATGTGTCTGTGGGTTAATCGATATATCTTAACCATTATTTATTAGATACACGACTACAGTCAAACTTCACTAACCTGATTTAGTTTTAATTTTAAATGTATTAAATTTTCTTTTTTATCTCTGAAACTAGTATAAATAAAATTTCAATTGTAATTGATGCAATTTGTTAAGAGTAACTCTACCTCTCGAATCTTCCAATCAGTGGGAGATTTGATTGTTCACAACTAGCACAAGGTGACTAAGACTAGTTTTTGTTTGATATATAAATATACAAATTTATGTGTGTATATATGTAATATTATTATTATAAACATATATGACGAAACCTAAATATTAATAATAGAAAAGATAATCAAAACTGGGTGCTTGGTGTCACTCAAACTGGTGTGTGTCGCGTGATCAAACTTGTGCTTGTATGTGTTTGTACGTGTGTGTATGTGTAAATGTGTGTATGCTGTAAACCATGTAAATAACCTCAATTTCATTTAGGTGCTATGCATGAGAAATAATGCAGAACTTGGAGTGAATGGCTTAATTGGTGTATTTGTATGTCATAACATTAAGTGTGCCATTGAGAGAACATACAAATTTCACTTTGTTTCACTTTATAACCATTTATATTTACTATCTCTTTTTATACTTTTGTTTTTAAACGTATTTATTTAATAATACAAATAGGGTTCGCATTATGTAGAGTTTGAGTAATCTTACATATATACTCAATAATCAATATACTCTATTTCATTTATATTCACTATTGCAATCATTGGTAGTGGTAGAGAGAGAGAGAGAGAGAGAGAGAGAGAGAGAGAGAGAGAGAAAAGGGAATGTATAATCAACAACAACAAGAAGAATAAAAAAGTTTTAAATAAATAACTATACTATTAGTATATTTATTCATTTTAATTCAAGTAAATATATTTAAATCTATAGGATTTATATACTCTCTTTTTTTCTCTGGTACTCAATTTATTGTTTCAAATAAACCTCATGTTTTATCTTTTTTTGTCAAACACACATTTAAAACAATTTAAATTAATTTAATTAGATTGGCTCACTATGAAGCGTTTGTCAACCATGTAAAGTTTATTCAATTAGTTTTACCCTTTTAATTATTCTACTTTCCTTGTTTTTACGATTTCCTCAAATGAATGCATCTTTCTCTTGTTTAAAAAACAAAAACACCCCAGTGGGTATTACCCAATCTAAAAGTGTGAAAAAGTAATAAATCAGGTAAAATAAATGAAAAATATTAAAATATTGTGTAAAAAAGTAGTAAATTAAAAATAATAATTTTAATTT
>WURS02387700.1:0-17238 GCA_011762765.2 Rhinocypha anisoptera
AAGGTGGTTCAGCAGCCACCGAAAATTTAAAATAGTGAGTCTTTTTATCTCTGTGCCTGTGTTTTTTGTGTTCTTTTCTGTGTGACAATTATCATCTCACTTGAGTCAAGTCATGTGCTATTTACATATATATATATCAACCCAGAGGGATTTTAAGGGATTTTCACTAGGTGGCACTCCATACCTGATTTTCCATAGAGGTGTCTCGTGTTTTTGACATTTTATTTATTTATATCCTTTTTAACCAATTATAATGGAAATTTTTTCTTTCCAATTTTAGTATACGGTGCCCCGGTGGCTGCAAGTGAAGAAAAAGAATACAAAATATATAAGAATACAAAATTAAATGTTAATTAAAATGATGAAATTTAAATAAAAATAAGAAAGTATTAAAATAGAATATGAAAACTTTTAAAAATTAAGACGGTAAAAACCTCGTATTTAAAATATCATATGCTCTTAAGTCACCATGGATTGTAAAACATCTATGTGAAACCAACATTATTACGTTCCATTCCTTATAGTTTATGTCTATTTTACTTCTTGTTATAAGTTAGTCCCCAGTCACTGAGTATCACTAGCTCGGCAAAAGGAGGCACTGGTGTTTCCTACATTGTATGTTATTTTTATACTTTGTATCGGCCAGAAAGTCCCCCTGCAGATGGGTCTTTCGACCAGGGTTTGAGTGATTATCGATCACCTTTTTCTTCTGAATTTTCAAACCGTTCTTCTCTCTCTTCAAACCACCTAAGGGGGCAACAGCAGAGAAAAGAAAATAAAGAAAAACACACAAGGGGAAGCAAACGAGGCATGATATCCAGTCTTGGGCTCCATAATGTAGTGAAATATGAAGCCATGATAGATCCCTCCTCCGTAAATTTCCGAGGCATTCAGAAAAAAATTGTCCCACAAATAAAAATCGCAATTAGTCTAAAAAAAATATGGGGTCAATATCGTGTCCAAGCTCGCATATCCTAAGAACAAGCCTATCAGAAAAAGTGGATATACTATCGTTTAACGTGAGCTATTTGTAAGCGCTTACGAAGTTTATAGCCTCAGGAAACATGCCGGCTTGGTTGACATTCTGCGTGATGAATTGAGGGAAAGGCTTTTAAAAAATCGGACGCACCCTGAAAATACTAACGAAATCATGCCATCATCACCTGTTTTCTGAACCATCACTCTGAGTAGTTAATGATTGTTCCTAAGCCCGATTCCTGACGAATCATCTTTTTTCACTTTGCCACCTCAGGTAAAAAGATTTTTATATAAGGTCTTTTTTAAATACAAGCCTAGGAGGCCAACCAACATCCTCTTCCCGACTCTGCCTTTTATCCGAGAGCATCATCGTGCTCTTCCTTCTTCGTTGGTTCATCAAACTATACTTATATTATATGGTAATGGTTCATTATAAATTCTAACGACGTCACATGGCTGAAGAGCATTTCCCATGCACCAAAGTGTACATGGAGAGCAGCCATAAAACCATCAAGTCTAAATAAGGTGAAGGAGCGGAGAGCAAGAAAGTGAAGGCCGAACGGTTAGCAGAACCAGCGAAAGAGTGATTGTGCATGATATTTTTAGTGTGCTAAAGATTTTTGTGTATTAAAACTTTTTATTTCATCTTTTCCAAAATAGCCCAGTGATTTCATCAAAGAGTTGATCACAAATCGCACCATTTTAGCCTTAAGATATGATATAACACTGAACTAGTCGGCATGACCACTTTTATGGTATCAACTACGACTAAATAATAAAAAATATATATCGTATTTCCTGGACTATAGGACACACTTTTTTACCCAAAAATTTTGTCTGAAATGGGTCTTCGTCTTATGGGTCAAGGTTGAAAATGTTTTCCGATCTCAGGAATAACCATATTCATATTGAAATAATTTCATTGTGAAAATATTATAATTCATTTATATTAAATCTTACCTATTCCATGATGAATAATATTGTAAATAATAGCTAATATTTGAACGTAAAACATTTTTTAAATAGTTGACTATACGAGGTGCCTTCAATAACCCATCACCGTCGACACGCCATGATTCTATGGCCGCGGTGAAAGCTTCTTTAGGAGTCTGTTTTGATTACTGGAAAATCGCTGTGACGCTGTCGGTGTGCGAGGCCGAGATTGTTTTACTCAGTTGTCACATGATGTTCTGCCGTCTTTAAACTGTCGTACCCATGAATGCAATCCACACGTCTCCTTCAACTGGAGATGAATTTCAATCTGTGTCACACCGCAAATGATTACACGCAGGTCATGTAACGAAAACGTCGCCATTTTAAGTATAGAAAACAGTTCTCATTCTCGCGGCTGCCGCTAGAGGTTTTGTCTGTCTTACAGTCCTGCCATCTCTGTCACGCATTGATAAATAGTTCCCGCTCATTTTAAAGCAAACCGCATGTTTCTATCTGTTTCCATACCGGAGGAAAAAAATTGGAGACCATAGAACTTTAATGCACCTCGTAAGAAAAGTTATTATTTTTTCATAAGTACAACCCGGAAGATAACACTGCGTCCTGTGGTAAATGCAGTAAATAAGGAATAAATATATACTCATTTTTCACTCCTAACCTTTATTCCTACAGTTTAAGTGTTGAGTCGCTAAGTTTAATGAACCTCCTTCCTGGTTAACCATTTGAAAGTATTATTTCGGCTGGAACAATTTAAATGCCCTTACTGTTTGAGGTAGTGGCTGACCCTGACATTAAATTTCTTGTGATATACTATGCCTTTGATTTAGTAAATCAAGTCTTGCTCTGTAACCCCGCAACATCCTTAACAATTAAATAATCCTCACAAGTGGAAAATATACGATGGGCAACTTTAAAAAATCTATTTTTACGGCCTGACATATACAACAAATACATTTGGAAGTAATATGTCAAAATCAGCTGTCCATACGCCCAATCATCAAGAAAGCCTCTCAAAGAGCATTCACTGACGATGTGACGAAGGATAGGCCCTATATTTTATGAAAACACTAAGTATAAAGTATAGGTACATTAGTATAAGACATGATATCTCCTAAAACGTATTAATGACTCTTTCAACTGCTGATGGAAAATTAACTCTCAACCCAAAAATCCGCAAAAGTTGATAATAACCTGACTTTCCGAAAGATTTCCGTTTTCTTTTCTTCTTCCATCGTATAATTTTTCTATTCCGACTTATGCATTAATGCCCCATCTTTTCCTTGATCATCCGAAACAAATGTTTCCTAATGCTAAAAATGAATACGTGTATAGTTTATAGCATTCCTTGTTATATTCCATTTTGATGTTCTTTCCCCTTATGTCCCCCCCCTGATATGGTATGCTTAGCTTAATAACCTTAGTATCCGGTCTTTGAACAAAAAGGAGGGAGTTTCGTTAGAAACCTGCCCAGTGAGGTGGAAAACTACTTCCCAAATGTTATGCAATTCCGGGGATATGTTGCGAATGAAGTTTCGTTTCAAGTAGTAAAATTAAAACTTTTTATCACATCCCGAAATTTTACGCCGTCATACAGCTTTTTGTGAATCATATAATGTGTATTGTTTCCCCTTTGAAAAAAGGGCAGGTGATGAGTTATATGGTACAAATTTCCTGACTAACGCATCACATATAATATTAGTTAGCTTAGCAGCAATTTTATCTACAGCAGACGTTTCACTTAAAGATGAAACATAAAGCAACTTAAGCATAACTCAACTTAGTAATAACTCAACTTAATAAAGATACCTAGGCTACAACTTTGATCTATGTATTTCAAAGTTACTACCCACTCTCCTTTTGTAAAAAAAATTATTTCCTTCACATTTCCAGTATCAGTAATAAAAGTACGTTTGCTTGCACAGCTTTATCTTAAATGTAACACTTGCTCAAAAAAGCGTTAGTAACTACATAATCAACTTTCTGCTAGCGGTACTTCAAAGGTACGTACGCAAACAATGAATAAACTAAGCGATTAATCACAAAAACATTATCTCCAGCATTCCTAAAAAATAGAATAATCAAAGCTCTTCAAATAACCTAACTCACAATTCAGGTCCAATACTGAAAAGAGCGAAGCAAGGGCAACGTATACTTTGAAGTTGGTTCACCTAAATTTTCTATGCAATATGCTATATATGCACGTGTGTCATAGGAGCGTATATGCACTCCGCGCTTTGGTACGCTTTGCATCTGTATGTAAATGTATCAAGCAAGTTTGAATGCTAAAACAACTCCAACGCCTAGCGTTGATTAGGTGTCGTCGATATTCAGTTCGGTGAGTCCTAGATACATAAAATACAAGCAAGTGCTCAGTACTAACTATAGAATCAAAATTAAAGCCTTCACCAAAATTTTTTCAAATGAACATAATTTCAAAATACAGTAATTATTTACATCTAGATGTGACTGGAGAGGCTTTTCACTTATTGAGGAGGATATATATAATATTGAGGAGGACGTAGCAATTGAAATTTTGAGACGGCCACAGCCGATACGGGAAGATTTATTCTGTAGACATTCTTCATAATATTAACAATAAATTCCATACATTATAAAATAAAATAGTTAAAGTGAATTGCCCGAGAAAGCGCCTGAAAGAAAATCATAAATTCAGAAAATCTAAAAACCTTAAACTTCATGGTTACTGTAAGATTTTCAAACGACTGAGTTATATTTTTGAAGAGAATTTAGAAATTATTGAGATATATGAAAACTCTTATCCCTGAAAACTCTTATCATAAATCGTATAGACTTAAAATTCTCGTCTCTTAGTAACGAGGAACAAGACTCAGATGAATTTAGCATGAGCTTTTGCATCGCCTATGTGTTTAGTATAATGCTATTCTATTGTTTTAAATTGTTAATATTCGCTTTTTAAAGCTTAACATCCCTATCAATGGTTAATAATGTTGATAAATGCGTAAACACCAAAATATTTAACTGCCGTCTTTTTAGTTGGCTGTAGTTAAGGTCAGTAAACCTACTTGTGTTATAAGAAACATGACCAAAACTTTTTATTCACATCCGTTCCTAAAGCATTTCCTTGAAATTAGCAGTTTTAAATTACTTTGATTTTGATTAAAATTGAACATGGTAAATTCTTAGTTCACTCATCAGAAAGAGCGCCTGGCTGAAACATAGAAGATTTTGTGTAATTTAATGTCACATTAGTGACACCACATTGGCTTCAAAGATTTATAGCGAACATTTTCCCAGGAATAATTAATCCCTGAACGATGTATAACAAGTAAAAACATTGCTGAATTGATAAAGAGAGGAATTTCCAAAATAAACCGCGAAGTTCTCTTCACGACACCACCTCTCAGCCCTCATGAAAGAAATAACCTTAAACAGAACACTATCACCGACCTCTGAAACAAACATACAACATGGTAAAATAAGGGAAAAGGGGAAAACGCTGCGTCTATTTTTATTTTCGACAGCGCGAACCCAACTTTCGAAAATCTTATAAGGGTGTACTCAAGAGCTACAAAACCCTCGAGTTGTCAAGCCCACCCCCCCCCCCCCCCTCCTCCTTCCTCTCCCTCCCCTGCAACGCTCGCCGGTCGGCTCCCCTTCCTTCCTCCTCAACAATCAAATACAACACCTCCACCTCTCTCCAAAGACGCGCACCTACCAAACATCCTTCGAACATCTCATCCTCCCCATCCACAACTCCAAAATTCCCAAGAGGCCACACGAAATCTCCACAGTGACACAGAGTCGACGTAGTCCTCATAAAACCTACGGTCAAGGACCACTTGAAACTGGCCCCGGGTCCCCTGAATCCCCCAACCAGAACTTTTATCGACTCATCCAGAAATGGGGCGAAACCCTTTTCTTTCTTTCCCTACTCCTTTTTGAGAGGGAATCAAGGAAAGGGAAGAGAAGTGAAGATAATAACAAGAATAGGATAGCTCTTTTGACTCCACTCACCAAATATTTTTTGGCACATTACATTTGACTAAAGACCGACAACACCACGGTAATGGCAGCCTAATGTATGCGAATACGACAGTTGCGGGCTCCCGAAATTCTACCTAGATCGAGTTGCCTATAAAATTTTTCCTGTATTTAAATCTTATTTTGACGCCATGTACTGAAAAAATTCATTTCCTTTGGAGAAATTTGTTGCTGCTTAGTCCCATGCTATGCAGCAATAACTTTGGTCTAGTAAAGGCTGAGAATCGAATAGGTAGGAACATCTATCGCCATACATATTCCAGTTAAACATTTTTAAAGCTGTGTTTCTCCAAGAGAGGCAGAAAAGAAGCAGAAAAGCATACATACAAGAATATAAAATTCACACAAATTCATCAGAACTTAAATACTAATTTTACTTTTAAATCGGATTCATACTACTTCATCTCTTTCGAATCTATTCTTTCAGCTTTCAAGCCCGGCCATATAGTTACATGATAGTGAGACGAACTCTAAATAAGGAGACTAACCGTAAATAAGAATGAATAATGGACGAATAGTCGGTGAAAATTACAGAGGGTACTTTTAAGACTTTGGGTATTTTGAGAATTCATCATTGGAAAAGATGATTTTAAAAATGTGTAAATCCAATGAAGATGCTTAAGAAGGAGTTATTCATGATCTAGGTATAGAGTAAATTCAACACTTTTAAGTTACTAATATCATGTAGCATAAATAATAAGCCTTTCCGCATGTAAAGAATGACGGAATGAAATATTTACAAGAACAAGAGAGTATGAGTTAACAGGCATAGAGATAAGGAAGGCAACGGTTTTCCACCACAGCATTCTCTCGAAGGAAAATGGTTCCCCTCTGGTTTTATTCATCGCTGATTATTAAGAGAAGCGCTGGGGCACACACGAGTGAAATACTACACGCAAATGTTTCCTCATCTGGAAAAATAACTTCCCGCGATGCATTTCACAATATTTATCCTACAGGTGTAAGAGAATTTATTCGCATTTTTTCAACTGAATTAAGAGCTTTTGACAACAAACATTAGATGAAGACCCACAGAGGACTTTTATTTTTATCGCCGGCTAAGTGGAGGTCTGAAAAAATTAAGGTAACAACCTACCCGGATATAATTGTGTCCTATATATTCATAAATATTATTCATATATTACACATATTATATAGGTACATGATTATAACGAATTTTAGTAGCCGATAAAAGTTATATTATATATTTAGAACTAAAAATAGCAATGAAATATAGTTATACGATAAAAAACCTGAAATAAAGAAAAATTGGTTGTTGGCTGAAAGCTACGTAAGCAAAGGGAGACCCCAGGACAAAAAAAAGGTGCCTGGAGCAGAAAAAGAGATAGAAGAAGAAAAGCAGTGAAGAAGAGGCCTTTGAGAATATATTGGATCTAAAAAGGGAATATATAAAAATGCAAATTCACAGTGGGCTACAGTCAAACCTTGTAATAAAAATATATAACCAGCCGTAAGCCAAGAAAGCCCATGAAAGAATGAAATAAAAAACGAATGCGTAGAAGTGAAAAGAAACTTTACGCAGAGAAAAGTTAAAGCAACAAATAGAACTGAGGAAAGTTGATTCAAAAGATGTGTTCCGGAAAAGGATCTACCAGAAGAAGCTTAGAAGCTTAACACAGGAAATTCTCAGATAATATTATAAATAGAAGATTGAGAACATACAGCTAAATTTACATTGGGAAATAGTTACTTAACATAAAATTGGAATATGAAATGGTTTTAGCCGTAACTAGGTGGAATCGTACAGAATTAAAAAACAACTATGCAATTCCATATACACTTTATTTCCACGACCTAGGTTTCACCACAGCGTGGCATCATAGGTGACTTTTTCTGCGTTGCTGACGGATTTAACGTATGAAATGGTTTCAACCGTAACTAGGTCTAATTTTTCTATCGTACATAATTAAAAAACAACAATGCAATTCCACATAAACTTTACCACCTGATGACGCCACACTATGGTGAAACCTAGGTCGTGGAAATAGTTTATATGGAATTGCATTGTTGTTTTTTGATTCTAGACGATTACATCGAAAGGTAAAGAATATAATCGAAGAAGAATATTTTTTACATTGCATATCAATAACAATACTGGTTTTTAGATTTCTTGCGCCCTTTACCGCAAATATTCCAATCAATTTACAAGTTCTTGCAGTTTACCTACACAGTCCCATCAAATTTCAATAAATTTATCCCAACAGATTTTTAAAAACCTAGCAAATTAAAGAAATATTTTTATTTATCGAGTAACTTGATTTTGGCGGCATACTTAGCTCAATATCTACGGTAAGTTTCAATCATCTCCAATACCACACCTCACTCGTGATGAAATATGCAGTAAAAATTTGAAAGTGTGATATTTTTACAAGACTTGATTTGATCTGAGCTGAAAACATTCCTGATGGAGGTTATGAGTGAAATGTGAATTCTTATTTGTGTTTAATGGACTAATGGACTAATCTCTACCTTCATGCGACAACGCTCAATCCACGTTCGAATTAGCCAAATATGTGCCTCTGCCATCCTTTCTTAGGCGAAAAATCATCTTGAAAGGAATCCAAATTCATTAAGGGTAAACTGGCCTCCCACTTAAATTAAATGTCACAGAAGATTACTAGGAGTGATCATCATTTGCACTGGATTCTTGACTTTCTTGATATAAAATGTAATTATTTTTTTCTAAACACTAAGTGGTCCAAAAATATTTGAGATATTAGAATATTAAAATATATGTTATTTGCTTATAAACCAATCAACGTAGATAACATAGTTGTGGCAACGAAATATGACAGGACGGTGGGAATGTTACAATTCGTTTCAATGGTAATAAACTTTTATTTTATCATCAAGCGACATATTTTCCTAATTTCATCCTCCCTAACTCATTGAGAATATAAATAAATTTGCTTAATAATGGCTAATTGGTCACTAAAACTACTCAAATGAATTTTAGGTCAGTTTCAGTTGAATAATAATGATCTAAAGTACAACGCCTGTATGTGCAGTCGAGGGAAACTGCCAAGGACATGTGATAAATCCAACACCCACATGACAGACTACAGTGGTGTGAAAAGTTTCTTGATCTACGAACTAGTGTTTTGAACAGTCTCCAACTCGAAGGTCCTGGATTGGATTCAAACAATTTTTGCATGCTAAATAACCAAAGTCTTACTTGCTAGCAAGCTAACCACTGCCAAAACACATAACCTTCCATATACAAACACTGCATAACATTCATGCACAATTGAAGAATAGACGTAGAGTATTCTCTCCTCCCACTGGACCATTCGATATTATCGTAGTGAAAAATGAAACATGTCAAACTGTCTCCCAATTTCATTTTTTAAATTTATTTGCATGTTCTTCAGTAAAATAATATCTTTAGGATGTATGGGGAATATGAAGAGGAGTATTATTAATTTAAGTCCAAAGTGGTTCTTCCGAATTGATAGATCCTTGGAACTACAGTATAATTCATAATAGTAATTAATAACTCCATTAATTCCTACGTTCACCTCAAATTTTTGGTAAAACACCTATGAAAGAAAATCATGTTATTGTTTTTATTGTAACATCACATGATTTTTAAGTAAAGTTTTATATTATGTGAATTACAACATTTTTTAAAGTAAGGATTGATTTAAGTAAACTGTTTATAAATGTAATACGCGTAAATTAATGACAATGAAAATTGCTGTTGGATGACATATATTGGCATTATTAATATTCTAATGATGATAAGATCATTTTTATTTCGGCAAAGCAAAGATTTTGGCCGACTACAGTACCATGGACACCACGACAATTGGGACAATTTTAATTATTTTTCAACTTCATATAGTTCAAAAGGATTAGTCAACTGAATTATCTGTGCATTTTAATCACCTTAAAAAGAAACCGCTGATTTCCTCATGAAATCAGTGATTTCCTAATTTCACTTTTCCATAATAATAATTATCATTTTATAATGGAGTGAAACTGAATATAAATTCTACCTCAATATGATTATAACAAAATGTGAACAACTTTAATGAAATCCGATAATGCATTTTCATTCACTACGGGAAAAATAGGAAGAAGACTTACTTCCACTTCCCGATATTTGTCATCGCGGATAATTATTTCCCCCTCAACTCCTGAGCGTTTTCCCTTAATCCACAACCCTGTCCGAGTTATCTTCGAGAGTCATTATTTTCTAAGTTGAATAGTCTGTCTCATTATCAAAAGTCGTCAATATGTTAAACCTGACGCTCGAAGGTATACCATTAAGAAAGTGCCAAAATGAATTTCGTACGAAAGATTTTCATCTGAGAAAAGTGTTATCCCCTTTATAAGGGTAGTCAGAGTTGGCAAAATAATGTGGGTATAAAACCTAAATTTAAACAAAATGATATAGTTTTCACTAAAGTTTATAGGGCTTGCGATACCATGTATTTTTATTGAAAAGAGTAAAATTTAGAGAGGTGATATAATGTAGAGTTATGTCTCCTTGAGTTCACGGGCGGTGTTAGATGGGGATTTAAATCTTGATTGATGATTTGAAATCTGCCCAATTTAATATCTTGAGTGAAAAGTTTGGGGTTTCCCACTGGATTAGTTTTTTCAACACCAAGTTTCTACAGCTAATTCCTCTATTCTCCCCAATTCCCAAACACCCCAATTCTCAAGGGATAAGTGAAATTTTAGTTCGAATTCGTTCTACAAGAAACTTTCGTTCGAATACAGCCTCCATTCCATTGTATTTTAATTTATAGGGTGCTTCGACGGCTATGGTCATTTTGTACCTCTTCAAATCTTAGAAAAAACCCTATTGGACAAATCCATGCTCTGGGCGGAACTTGAACCAACGAACTTTAAAAAAAAAAAAAAAAATTAAATGGTGAGCTAGCTACTCCCAGGCTAACCCGGCCGGCTGCAGCCTCCATTTCATAGTCTGGAGCATGTGTCGTTGTATAATTTGGAGAAAAGTTATGTCCCTATGTGAATCACAAATAAAGTTACGCCCAATTTATTATATCAATATTTTAACAATCGCTGAACTACTAGCATCAAAATTAGATAAACAAGTCCTAAATGAGGTTGTTTCTACGTGGGTTAGTGATGTGGCCCGTCTACTATCTTTCATGAGTTGTGTAGTATACGATAAATTTTTATTTAACATCAAGAAAATGTCCAGGGTCAAATAAACCTTGTTTGATGGTATTAAATACGACAATACCCAACAGTCATTCACAAGAGTCATTTCATGAGAATAAAGAAAATACTGAGTAAGTTTTTTTGATGACAATCTTGAATCGTTTTTGGTAATCTATAAGGGATATCCAGGGTCACAGTGCACCCATTAAAGAAAGAAATCAACAAGATCTCAATTAAAGAACACGTGGGTCCTTTCCTCCTAAATGTATTTATGCAATGCTCAAAGGAAATTCCAAGCTTCACCCAATTTTTTCCAGCTACTGATGCCACCAATCAATAATTGATGCAGTGGATTAGAATAACTTCTAAAAATAATTTATCACAAAAAAGCTCCCGGAACCCATCAAATTCCTACCCTCTAGTGTGCATTTGATATTGAAAACACCATCCTATTTGAAAAAGTTGTAAAAAAATCTCGAACACGCCGCATGGTTCCGAGAGACTTAACAGTGGTGAGTATTACACCTGTGTTCAAAAGCTGGGACTAACTACAGATCTATGACATACAAGCATACTTCATACTGTCAATTGAAATATATTAAACCCCTTCAACTCTGCCTTGTCTTTCTATAAGGGTCAGATCTCAGATATCTCTAAATGGTTATGTAGGATTCTCGATCGCAAAATCTTCCTGAGTGTTTCCTTGACGTCCTTACTTACTTGTCACATATTTCCGCACTCTTTTATTACTTTTTATTAAAAATTATTATCACTCTATAAACCTTACAACATTCCTGTGGTGTATACAGCTCTACCTATTGCACCGTCCGCAATAGGTAGGGCAGCAACGTCATCATGTAAGAGAGCAAGTTCATTCAGTTCATGTCTAGTTCTTGACCTAATCGTTTTTCTGGGACTGCTTGACGTTTCACTGTTTCTGCATTCACTGCAATAAATAAAGAAATATTGCAATGGAACGTGACGATCAAGTAGATTCTAAACCTTTAAATTTGGATTGAGAAAGAGTAGTTGCAATAGAGATGCGAGATTCCTGCCTAAATAAAGCTTCATCACTAACCTCGTAATTAAATGTAATACAGTCCGGAGAAAAATTTCCTCGCAATCCTGGATATTTTTGCATTGACATATCCATTATAGTCTATGACTTACGGCTGAATTCAACTTGCCTCTTAGCTACCCATCCTACATATTTTTCATTGCATGGGAAAAATGTTGCGCCATATGGTAATCCTACCTTAATGGTCTCATATAAGACGTTCATTCCTCCAGATTCTCCCTATCAAAGGACGCATATACATACATATTGCATAACTTACAATCCAGAACACAATTATTGTGCAAAAAAATCAGCTAAATAAATATCTGGTCGTAAATTTTTATTTGCATAATTTATTCTGCAAAATTTTCATTTTATGTTTATTGTTTGCTTAAAGTGCATTGCATATATGACAAATGTCATTGAGTTGATGCCATTATTGTATTATCGGCAGCTGTTGAAAGTTAAATATGTTTACTTATGCTGCCATGGTTTTTGATGACGAAAACTTATGTCCAATGTGTTTCTTCGCATTGGGTTACAGGAAAATATCATATTGCTTTGCAATTGTCTGCAGAAGCATAAGTAATGCTACTTATACAGAGTCTTTTTCACTCTATTTCTCACATTTAGAACATGTTTCAAAATGTTTAAGAAGTGGAGAAAGGGAATATTGAGCTCAAGACACTGCTCTCACAGAAGTAAATATTATCACCACTGTGAGAAGAGATTGTCTCAGGGGGCTATCATAATTACTGAAAATTTTATCGGGTGCTAATCACACGTTGATGGGGGAAAATTTCACATGAGACGTGTTTGTGTGTATTGTGTTAGAAAGACTCCTACCCAAACTACGTAACTTTCCGCGTGCAAGCTTGTTCGCTCTGGAAGTTCATGATACAGAAGAGCGAGGAGTTTATTTCGCATATCATTAAAGACGAAACTTGGAAATGTCATTTTGATCCTGTGAGCAAACAGTAAAGTTCAGGGAGGAAATCTCTGGCATCACCAACCAAATAGGGTGATGAGGTGGTTGCTTTTGCTGGAAAGTTACTTCCATGTCTTTTGCGGTAAACGGAGAATTAAGTGTCAGCATGTCATATCGGCACGCTCGAATGTAAATGTAGGATCCTATAGGTATGTACCCAAAATTCTATGAAGCCATATCAATGTCAAAGGCCACATTTAAAAGCAACAGATCCCACCAAAAAAATTGCACGGTCTCGCATTGCGGAATTTGTTCCTGAATGACTCGCAAAAGTCAATGTGAAGTGCGTTCATCATCCTCCCTGTACCCCAGATCCAGTATCAACGATTTTTTCCTGTTCTAAATGTGAATGATCACCTCCATGGACTCCGGGGTCCAGGGTTTCGGGAGAAGCACCTCCCGTTGTACCGAAATTTCATGTATTTCATTTCATTTTAGTATACCCCTAGATTTAGTATTTAATGTATAAGTTAGCTTCATATTACAATTATTGTTTTTTTTCATTTTCCAGGGGAGAGTCAATTCATTTTCGCTTGTTCCCTTGAAAATTGTTTATTGCTGAACCGACACTCTAAAGAAATGTAGTCTCCACTCTCAAGACATACTAGAATGGGAAATTCATTGTCTACTTTCTATAATCCTCTATAAGATCAGTTAAAAAAGCTAATATTATTTTACCTTACTTTTGTGAGGTCACCAAGGACGAGCTTGCGAGATCCTTCGAGATGGTGGAATCCCATACCAAAAAGAAAAAAACTCCTCCAAATGGCCACGGCCCTGAAAAGTACTTTGCCTCCAAAAGCTCACATAAGTGGCAAATTGTTAACTGACACAATAAAGATGAACTGTTCTTAAATAATGCCTTTACTATGCTAAGTTAACTAAACATAAATTAACTCTACAAACTAGTTATATAAATCTAATACCAATATATTAACACTCGTATTAAATTCATGTAGGGTGCAAGTTAAGCAAATAATACGGTAAGAAAATCGAAAATCCTAAAATTTTCGCTCATATTTATCCAACCGCTAATTAAATATTCGCTTTTGTGGCCTATTTCCCATCCATATCGTAGTTGTGTATATAATGTTTCGCCAATAAAGTGTAACGGATACCTAAGAAAAACCTACGTCTATAAATCCTATACTAATAAATAAAAGGTAGTCACAGAATATGACCAGATTTTCTCATTTTCCTACACACTATACGAAGAAGTAGAATATACCTGTGGAAAAAAATGCCTGCAAGAAAACGAGGGAGGAGAAGATATCCAACAGTATACCCAAGATTTTCATTTACAGGGCTTTCACTGAGAATGTCAGTTTGCATCGGAAAGTTTAGTCCATTAAAAACAAATGTGAAGACCATATCAAAATTAGAAACATTCGCATTGTATTCATTTTTGAAAGTACATGCACAATACTTAGTTCTATTTATTGGATTTTATTGCATCAATTAAATTGATCAAGTCTGGATAAATATGACTGAATAAATCAATTGAGATTTGAAATAAAATACTAGAAAATTAAATTATTCAGTGACAAATTCTTGGGTGTACCGTTGGGACGAACCCTACCTTTGATGCGGAAATCCTACGTACTCCAGCAAAAGAAGGTTCCGCGATGGTCAACTCCACGCGAGGTATCCATTCTTGAAGGGTGTATAAACGCAATAATCCTCCGAAATGTTAAGAGATCACAATTCCCCGACGACCTTCGAGATGTCCAAGCCGACTTCTTCTTACACACTCACTTATCAAGAAGTCACAAATACAAGGAGCTGAAATGAATCACAAAGAAAAAGAGTCGTGAGTAGCACATAACTTTGCTAAAGACTCGTATTAGGTAATTCTGTCGGAATTTTTATTGAAATATGGCTATTATCCGTCTCGATTCCCCACAATCTACATTCCATGATCTTTAATTGTTTCCCACGCATGCCTACTTCCTATACCAAACACAGTCTTCGACTCTTCGACTTGGGAAAAAGTTCATCTTATGCTGAGCTCAATGGCTCATGAAAATTCATGTATCATGGTTTGGAGACCAGTTCTGTTTTCTTCCTTGCCTGCGGTCTTCTAACAAAATCTAGTACCGATAAAACCACAGATAAAGATCACAGTATCAGGCGAGATATGGTGGAAGGAATCCATGAGGTATGATAAAAAAAGCACTTTTCCACAAAAGAAGTTTATTGTACAGGACCTGTACCTGAAGATGGCTTAGAAAGCCGAAACGCGATATATGCAATGAACTTCTTTTGTGGAAAGTGCTTTTTTCATCATACTTCAAAATCACAGATGTAGATGTTTGAAGTCCTCCTCCGGGTATGAATCCTTGCCCTCATTCAGTAGCTGAACACTCTGCACTGAGGGATACCAAGATTATATTTATATATGTATTCTAAAATAATGCAAATCTCACTTTCTCTAATATGTCAACTTTTATAGGGTTCCCCCGCGATAACCATTTTATTAAGGAAATCTTCTAGGGAGAGAAGGAAAAATCTCAATAGCAAAGTTTACGGAGTAATTGGAGAAGGTATAACTTTACCTTAGCAGGAAACTTGTCCTATAAATCCTGTAACCATTTACTAAAACCTCCAGCAGCGGTCTTCCGCTCCACTCTATGTATAACAAAACTTCGCATAACAGCCAAACAACCAAAATCCGCGGAGAGAACTCCAATGCATTCAAACTATAGTGAAATTTATTTTCTTCGTGCTGTGCGATTGAAACTGAAAATTAGCAGGGTTTTCATGTCTTATTGGGAATAATCAAGTAAATTCCAATTTAAAAAATTAAATTAACTACCCAAAAGACGGCAGTAAAATACAGCAAAATGTGTTCCATGCCCTGTAAAAGGATTTTAAAATGTATGCTATGGAACAATTAAAAATTCAAAAATTATATGCGTTTCGTTAAAAGACAATTCATTTACATTCCTTTCGTCATTTATATCGTCGTTTTTCTTTTTATCGGAATGACAGCCGCCGGCCAATCTAATCCTTTTGCCTCATACCATGCAACCATAACACCGCCTAATCCATTTAAAATTGATTCCAAATGCTCCTTCCCATGGTCCCATTCGACTAGATTCAATCTATTTCCCCTCTTAATTCGCCACTTTAAAAAGTGACATGGCTAGCCTACGCCAGTGCAATGCCTCTGTCAGGCAATCCTTGTTTACCTTGTTTACATATCTTATAAAAAGCCTTGTTTACATTTCTTATACGCCTTACGTCTTATCGTCGTTTAATTTGGTACAACAATAAAACAATTAATATAAAATTGAAGCCCTTAATTTTTCATGAATAATAGTTATCTCCATGAAGTCACGCTCTAAATGATGAAATGTAAAGGTTGTGGTCTGATTTTTGGATTAGTTAGATGTTTGGCAATTGAATCGGCACTATAAAAAATAACTCTCAAAAAGACTAAATGCCAATAATCAATATAATTACGTCATGAAATTTTATATTATTTAATACTTGGCATAATTTATTACATTAATCTTTATGACAACCGGCAATGGCTCACGCCAATGTCTTCACCATACCCTTCCTTCCTTCCCCACTTATCCCTACCCCCACGTCCTCACCCCCGGTCAACGTCAGGTAGCCAGGGATTTTTCCCCTTTCACTTCCCTCAACCCTCGTTACTGGGGTTCCAGTAATGAATGCAGACCAACGCGGGACCCCAACTCCCACCACCTTATGAGGAATATCCCTCATCCTCGATATTGACACAGGATTCTACCTGGGAGCGGCAGAAGTCATTCTGAAATAAGACGCCTGAGACATTGTCATTTTAAAATTCTCCGAAAAAAAACTGCTATATATTTGACTTCCTTCCTTTTCCTCTTCCCCTAATCCTGCCTCTGTTTTCCTCAGCTCCTCCCACCATCTCCCCTCCACCCCAGTATAAGGTAAAGGAGAGTGTTTTTGGATGGGCGTGGAAGAGGATTGGTGGATTTAAGAAAATCTTTTAAGTTGGAGGGACTTTTGTAGGTTACTGACGGGCATCTAGGTAAAAGAGAAGAGGAAAGATTGTTCAGTGATAGAATAGGAAAAATGTCCT
>WURS02388023.1:0-17235 GCA_011762765.2 Rhinocypha anisoptera
CTCCGCTTCGTGTCCGAGGTCAATTTCCTCCTTCGTCGTCCCCGGCCCAACTCGGCCCTCTTTGAGGTTCACTACTCCCTCTCACTCTCTTTCGACCTCGCGTACGTCACTGACGACAGTGACGTCGAGGAACATTTCACCGCCCATTCCGTCACTTCCTCCTCCTCCTCCTCCGTGGGCACATAGCTTTCTTTAACCATCACGGCGACGCAGGGAGTGCGTCCAGCGGATGGCCTGCAGGCGTTCCCGCCTCGTGCCGCGAGGAAATCGGGTCGGACGTGCTTCGATTGGGCCGCGCTCTCTCGTGCGTCATTTACAATCACGCGTCGTTTGGGCGAAAGTTTCCTCTTGCGTGGGTGGTGGCGAAAATAAACTGTTTGCCTTCCTTCCGCGGACTTGTGAGAGAGAGCTTAAATGGGCATTCGTTCCTTTAGCCTCTTGACACCGATGTTAGAAGTGGGTCCGAAGTCGCTTCCGCTGTCTTCACGGGAAAGGGAATTAGATTTTCCCTTTCTTCGGGACGCTTCTTTGATACGTTCCCTCTGCTGCGACGTCGCCTCTCGGCTTGGCAGCACATTAAGTAATCTGGCGGGATGTTCAGGAAGGCCGGGGTGGAGAACGGAGGCCTTCATCGCCTTCGCCTGCGGCGGGGCGGATCGCTACGGCGGCTGCATGGTCTGAATTCGAATTGCGTCCCCCCGGGGAGCCGTCGGGAGTTGACCCGCCGGCTTCAAATGAACGCGTTGCTCCGAGTTGCACAACTACAAACAGAAGGCGTGAAGCTATGAGGCTTCCCTCATCTCAGGTCGGGCGAACTTTTCACATTTAAACCATCGTATGCCAACCCGAGGAATATATTGCAATAAATGGGTTGGCATGCTTGGATTTTTCCTCCGACACGAAGTAGCTGCTCTCTGGGTTAGCCTGACTCAACAGCCAACCCAAGCGTCTCGGATTCGAGTCTCTTCTACGGTATGGGTTCCTTTAGGGTTTTATCCTACTATTAATCATTTGATGATGATGATGCAGGGTAATCTACTGGTCAATGTAGGTTTTTGATGAGTCTGAGCTTAGGTTGGCCGCATAACATCTAACTTCCTCTTCAAATATTCGTACTTCCTACCCCCAATCATACAATCTTTCTGTACAATATCCCTATTCTCTTCCTGCCCCTACCTCGCTTAACTAACATTCTACCCTCTATTACAACCTTCAACAACCCATTACCGCTTCCATCCACCTTTCTTTTGTTTTTTTTGGATCTCTCGTAGAAAACGCACCTCCTCCCCTACCATTCTCAAAACTTCTACAAATTAGTCATTTATATTCTATTATATGACCATAGCGGTCGAAGGACCCCGTAAACAAAAATTATACTACCTTTCAGAAGTAGCTCTACTGGGAACCTGTAACCTCGATGGGAACTCGGAAAAATTTTGTTGGGAAAATCCGGTTTGGCTTCAGTGCGGCATCGAAGAATTTTGTGTGATCAGCCGACCTTGTGAAATTTCACTCGCTTCATCTTCAGCACCATCACGGTCACGTCTGGTGAAATTAAAATTCTTAAACCAAAAAATTACGGCCTGCATTGCTATAACTTAATGTTTCTCTAGTTCCAGCAATTGTGTATTGACCTGCATTAAATTTCGTGTTTTTGTTCAAATTAGCCTTGATGATTAGAACACTTATTTTCCGTACTCTGTGTATCCTGCCAGAAGTCATGGCTCAAAATACGAATAATGTAACAAATTACAAATTCTCGTATTTTTAAGCACGTTGAAGTGGTCGAATGTTAATTTTCTACGATGTGCATCATCATTCAATTGGATTGAGGTATAATCAAAGGTGCACGGGTGTCATTTGGTGGAGCCCCTTCATTATTCAGAAGAAAATGCTAACATATTTGTGTAGAATAGCATAATTTATTATGGTATTTCTTTTGGCCAACAAGAGGAGGTGGGGTAGGATTCTGAAGTGGGTTGACTTGATTGAAGAGGCATAGCGTAAAAATATATCTACCAAGCTTAACAGCGCAACGCGGGATGATTACTTAGGTATTCAAGTCCTGCTGTTTCAATGGTGAAAATAAAACTAGTTCAGCGTGATTGGCGAAGCATCGTTGAAAGAAAACGTATTTCATTCTTGAGAGCAATTCAAAATTGATACATATTTTTCAATTCGTCCACCCGTGAAAATTTGAGTGTCAGTGGCATTCGAGTATCAATGGATAAGTGCTCCTGGTTAAATCTCCTCCTTCTCTAGAACACCATTGTAGAAGATATTCCCTCCCTTGGCCAGAAGTCGGCGAGAAATTGCTATCTATCACCCACCCACCCGTGGGTTTATGAAGGCGAGAGCAGCATTAGCTGCTTGAAGTCATTGTGAAATATTTCCCTTCAGGGATGACTTTTACAAAAATCTTCATATCAATCACTTTCCATGCGGTCGCCATAGAAATAGCTAAGTGCATATTTTGCGATTTCCAGCCTGAGAAGAGTAATGGTTGTTATTTCACAGAATTAATTTCCTCCTTAAAGGGGAGTCTTAAATCATTTCTTACGGCTTGTGGTTTTTTAACCATAAAGTTTTTGACATGTTAACGGAGCAAGTGTCTTTTCCTTCTCAGGATAAGACTAGACATTTTCCATTGGGTGCAACGGGATGCAGTCGCTGCTAGGAGAGTAATGTAGGAGCAAGTTGCGATAATACGAGACCTTAATTAGTACGACGAGCGTCATTTTCTCGGTGCCAACACAAAGTCTTTCCTTCCTTTTCAAAAGAGACCTTCCTTGCTTTCTACACTGTGTCATCTTGACCGGTTATTTATTCTCACAAAGTGTAAGTCGGAATGTGTAAATTGTAATTACTAATCGATTAAGACCGGAAGTATCCAATTGAACGAGAAACTTCAAAGTTCAAGGAAAGTCTAAGTAAGCGATTCTTTAAATGTATAAATGACATGGGGTCAGGTGAGATATTGTGGAACCAATCTATTTTCCTAGGAATAAGGAACACTTGTAATTTCCACTTACAAATGAAATTGCAAGTGTTCCTTATTACTAAGACTTAAATGTATTGTCAACATTTTAACTCGCCTAGATTTTGAAAACATAGAATTCCCTTTCCTTTGTTATCTTTAATTATTGTACTAGTCGAATCTTATCATATACTTTTGGTTTATTTTTTACTGGTTTCAAATGGTTCTAAATTATATCAATCACAGTCCATAACCTATTAAAACCAGCCAGAACACAACCAGCTTCTAGGAGGAAATAAAAATAATTTATAATTTACATTTTTGACCGTTCCTCGTAGTAAAAGATTGGTTGAATCATGGTCATTCTTGTATAGTGGAGTAAGAGAAACACTTGGTAATTCCACACAAATTTAATTTTAAAAACACGACCCGGGTTTCGACAGGGCAGTGTTTTTAAAATTAAATTAGTGTGGAATTACCAAGTGTTTCTCTTACTCCAATATTCTAAACGAATTCCACAAAGTTACGCCTGAGACAATAACTCTCATGGCCATTCTTGTTATTTCCGAGGCCAACTTAAGTGCTTGAATTAACGGTTAATAACGTTTTTATTGGAAAGTAAGGAGAAATATCATCCATTTAGGACCGTGTCTCGATTTATAAATACTTGAAGCTAAGTCTGTACTACAAAATTCACTGGGGAGGCCGTAAGTAGGTATTATTGGATTCTTCCCAATGCCTTTCTCTTCCATTTGAGGTTTGTGCAAAATGAAGCAGTCTCTTTTTAAGTCATTGCTCCATTCCAAATGATTATTTCAACGATTTTGGACCCCTCTCGACTGTGTTTAATTTCGAATAGAGTGCGAATGCCAGTGACGGTAATGGAAACGCGAAGCTCGCTGCTCTAATATCGCAAAACCTACCAAATTATGGTCTAGGCACGGTTTACGGCTAGGCGGAGGAATTCATGGAACAAACGTGCCCACGTCATTGGCTCGAGCTACGCCGACAGAAGAACCAACGGCGCTGGAAAATTAAGTTCTCTTTGGGGAGTGCATTTTTGCCACAATTTGCTTGCGGAGTGACTACCAAGAGCCCGGGAGTGCTAAACGAAACTCCATCGCGCCTATGAAACGGCGAGAAAGAAAGGGGGGAAGCCGAAAGATGTGGGCAAGGGAACCGCAGCTCATAATGGACCGGAAATCCCTGCTTAATATTTTATGCACCGCAGTTGAGGGAACACGCAAATTAGGATGCTCACCCGAACCCATTTATCCTAGAATCGGCGAAGCAAGTGTACTCCGCGGTTTTCAGGGCAACCGTATGCGAAGATTATCGAAGAAAACATTATTTTCCTCTGTTCAAGCACAACAAGTCTGTGTTTCCAGCCTGGAGTGATCGACAATTAGGAACATTTTTTCTTTCGGGCAAATTTTTCCATGACCAATCTCTATGCATCGGAGCCTATGTTAGTTTGGTTAATAAATTTTTCTGGTTTGCAGTTCTCCACCCATCCCCATGCTTTTAGATCGAAAACATCCTCCATTAAATACCATGAGGTACGTTTGACTTCATCATACCTCTAACCATTGTAAGTCATTGAGATTTTCTGAATTCCATAAATACTGTCGAAACCCTCCCGAAAAAGAGCTTCTTGATGATTTACTGATACCACCCAAGATTATACTTGATTTCGTTTCTTTAATAGCTAGAAAGGAAGCAGTGATACATGTCTATGGTTGGAGTAATAGATGCATCGTGCTTTTCCACGGTTTTTATTTGGTCGTACAAAAAATGTATGATACATCTATTATTCCAACCATGGTTATTCACAACTTCCGCGAATTGAAACCTGAGATCTTCAATTTTAGTGTTACAAGTATAAAGTTTGTTTGTTGCGAAACGTCATGTCTTTGCTTAGCATGGTTTAGTAAGCCTAACTAAACTATTATGGATTAAAACGATGCTTTGCACTGACGCTGGAAAGTTTGAGCCCATTCATAAGCTGTTTTAAGATCTGAATTTTGTCCGTTACTGTGATGATCTCACATATTAATTCTCAGGATTAAATCATGTAGAACGATTGCCTTGAGGTGTGCATTATTTCCCTTGGAATCGGCACTCACTGCGATGCCCACGTCAAGGTTTGTTCTATTTGTCTGCCGAAGGAAAGGGAGAGGGAGCGGCGGGAGGAAAACGCTAATATTCACGGAGGCCTTCTCTCTCTCATTCTCCCGAGCATTCAATGATTCTCGTTTTACTCTTATTTTTCTCTCATCTCTCTCTCTCTCTCTGTCTCTCACGCGACCTTGAAGTCGACGGAAATATGTCCCTTTGACGTCAGTACCTGTGGGGAGACGCAGGGGGTGGTGTGAATAATTGTCTGGCTCCGTAAGCATTTCCTCCGGAGCCGGTTTCTCCTAAGGAAAAAAAAGTAGGATCAATGAAAAATTCTCATGCCGCTGACGAGTAAGGGAATACCCACTTTGCTTGCTCAGTGATGCGGACATGGCTTGGGGTTAAGCGATGCCTGTCTTTAGTTATAAAAAATGGCAATATAGATGGGGATGCCTGTGAAAGTATCCAATCAGGTGGTCTCCCGGTGATTTACTTGATAAAAAACGTGCCGCATTGTTTTTGCAGCATTCGCCACGCCCTCCAATAATCAATGGTAAACGAAGCAGTTGATTCGCTAATGAGAAATAGAAGTGATTATTTCGCCGTTCCCGTTAAATATAGGGGCGAGTCACAATATGACGTTTATGAATGTGAGTGAGAGTTTCGAGGGCAAATTGATTAAAAATAAGGAAAACAGATTTGTATTTGTAAACTTATATTTCCCATCGAAGGCATTTTGGGATTTTAGAACATAAAGCCGTGTGGTGTAAAATCGTTTGGGAAAGTAATTGTGAATTGCTGCCAAATTATTTGGGAAATTAATTGCCGACTTGACCTTCAGAATATTTTTTTATAATCCTGATTATTGCCAGACTTAAACGTTCAAATGAATGGGCGTGACATTACGTATTTACATTTTCTTTAACTCATGAAGCAAACATTATCGATTACCAACGCTCATTTCATGTGTTTAAAACAAGTAAAGTTGTCGCTGCCATATTCCATTTTCATTGAGCTGTTCATTCATATCGGTTCATTGAGGTGGATTGCGTCGCAATTATTTTAAAGGTTTTGAATAGTTTTTATCCTTGTGTGATAATATTTTGAATGCGACATGTATATTTTTCTTCAGTAACGTCAAGAAAGTGACAACTCTCGGATGGTGAAGCATATTGTCCGTTAATATCGAATAATCGGTAATTGAATTGGCAAATACCAACCCAAATGTTAACGTTTTGGAGATGAGTTAAGGGATATCTTAAAAATGTATTGTATAGGTATCAAATGATTACGGAAATATTTATAAAAGATAGAGCATAGTTTACGTAAATATATTTATAATAGATGGTCTTTAATGAGAGTTTGGAAAGTGGAAGGATTATTAATGATAGATTTTATCCATGAGGCTGACTAACGGCGACACCAGGTATATTGGTGCATAACGAAAACCTTATTTTCCTCAAGTTAGCGTATCCCAATTATTTCCCTGTCGCATGCATTTACTGTAAAATAATTAGGCCAAAAAATGAAGCAAGTCCTTCAAGAATGCTCTCTGAACCGTACTTTAATATGCTAAAAAAATATATATGCCTGCAGACTGCTCTCTAACCCAAGTAGGTTTACAACGTGTATCGCGATCGTCCAATAAAAACTAATCTTTTTACTCAATATATATGGCACAAATGTCCGTACACAGTTCTTCGACCACTCTAGAGCCGGAAGAGAGAGTGGAGAAATCTAAATATTGCCAGGTGTATCAGAGTATCTTCAAAAGAAAAGTTTGCAGCGCATGAGGGAAGAATACTTCTAAAAGTTGAGACGATGATGAAGAGAAATTTAATTTTCATTATAATTATTATTTTCTCAACGTAAAAAACTAACGTGGATGAACTTTTCATTGATCCAAAGTCAGCGATTCCATTAAAATCATGTCGATTCGATCTCTAATACTTATTCTAGCACGAATTATTCAGGTAATATAGTGTAAAAAGAAACTGAATACTAGAAAAAAGGAATTTAATAAATACCATTTCCGATCATTAAGTCATAGGAATGTGCCTATTTAAATTTCAGAGCATTAGTTTATCTTCAGATTTTTAAGATCAGAGAATTAAATGCTCATAACATATTTTAAACAGGCAAATTATTACTGGTGCTACACAATCATTCGTCGACGACACCCTCGCAAAAGTTACACCTGTAAAATATTCCCTTTTTTCGACCTAAATTCGATTACTCCCGCCCAAGTGCCTCTTAACCTCTGTTCCACGGTCCCACCTCCGGTTTTGATTACATTCAAGAAGCCACCCATACGCGTTATGTTATCATAATGAGGGCATTTGTAGGAAGGACGTGCGCTTATGGCGGCAGCAGGGAGAGCAGCGAAATGACTCGCGGCTTAAAAGATTAAACCGTTGAGTCGGCCAATTCGGAGAAATACGCCCTAATGAGCCGGCGGAACTGTGCCCCTCCCCTTGTTCGCCTACCCTCGATCTCCTACTCCTCCCGCCATCACCATCTTCCTGAACTTTAGCCCTCCCACCTCTACCTTCCCCTCCAATCGAGCCCCCCCCCTTTTCCACATTCATTCCTCTCCCTATCTCCAGGACCCTTCTCTCCCTTCAGCGCACTACCGTCCTCGGCAGAAGGGTTAAATGTAATGGAGGATCTGATGGGGCTCAGCCCTGCCCAAATAAAGTGGACCGAGGGCGTTGTTCCCTCCCGTCGTTCGCATCCCGGGGCTTAAAACCTTCCCATACCCACACTGCCTTCTCCATTCTCCATCAGTGCCCTTCTGTCATTCTCCGCCGCGAAATTTATTCCGTGCCGCATTCCCTCGCACCTACGCAATGCTTCAGCGCGTGATTTAGCAGAGTACGTTAAATCTAAATTTTGCCAGGTAGCACTAGGAATATAGTGCAACAATTTCCTTTCGCGAGGAGTATTCATAATGGTAACGTGTAGGTTTATGAGACTACGACCGGCATAAAATCAATGTCGCAAAATTTAAAGATTGTGATGCTGCTGTAATTGCTGATGAAATTACAAACATTAGCCTTCGTCCGTGACGTTCTATAGCGAGAATATGGTGAATATAAATCTCATAATTCAAACGATCGCAACACCAGGAACATTTTGGAAATAAATCGTCTCGGAGCACTAGATGAAAGTAAAAATCCACTTCTAGGCTATTTAAAATAAAACAGGCATGTTTTTCACTATAATATCCTTAAACTATTTTTCTGCACTTTATGCATTTTTTTTGCTACTACTATGGCTTGAAGATATAGTTAGTTATTACGGAAATGGTTGATGGAGAAAAGTCCTGTTTAAGCCATACCATGTGTTAAAGATTTTGTCCATGTTCAAATGAGAACAATGGCTAGTACTATGGTTTTATAGTATATGTAGCCACTGCAGAAATCGTTAGTGAAGGTATGAGAGGTGTTTGATTCATACCATGCGGTAAAGATTTGGCCCATGTTCAGCAGAGGATAATAACGACTTCATGAAAAATCTTAATTATACTCCAAAGTTAAATTTCCGTCACTGATTGGTGTTTTCATATTTTCCGAATGAAAACGGGATGCAAATAAGCGGGATCCGAAGTCCCAAAACATTTAATTCCATCTGTAAGCAAATGGACGGTGAGAAAATTGGAAAACATAGTCTTCGTTAACTTTTAAAATTAGGATTTCATTCATCTCACAGATCGAAGGGCAGGGAAATTAGATTTAACCGAAACATTTTAAGGCACAAACACTCGAGGACGACTCTGGGCCAGTCAGGAATATTGTGAGTGCAGCAACACTCGACTCTGAGTCCCTCCATGCGAATCCCTGCCTCCAGGAATTCTCTCCCCCCTTGTAAACTCTCTCTCTCTCCCTCCCATTCCCCCAATCACACTCTATCCCTCCCACACAGAATACGGTTCCTCCGTCCACCATCCTCTCGACCCCTCCTCCCAAGGCTCCGTTCCCTCCTCTTCCCTACACGTACGAGGATTTTCACAGTCTGTAGAGCTCATTGTCCTTTTCTTTGAACGTGTTGCTTTGAATTGAGCCGTTATTGATCGCTTTCCGCGGCCACTGGAAGCCAGTTTTATCTTTATCCCGCGTTATCTAATTTATTTCTCAATGGCCTTTGTCTGAGCTGGTTTTTTGTTTTCGCTTTGTCTTCCCGCACTTATTTCTGCCGGCGCAAACCTCAAGATACGGGAGATGGCCGGAAACATGCTGACTTCGGTTTTTGATAGCGCACAGAATAGATAAAAAGAATTTGGTCCTTCCGGACCCCCTATTCTACCTCCAGTACCTTCCCCTATTATCCCGTAGCGCTCTCGTGTGATTTCTCTGCGGAATGCTCAACATCGGTCATTACCATGATTTTAATACATAAGAAAAGCATGCAGATTGACCAATTCTCTCGATTACTCAAGTCCTTGCTTCCACCGTTGTATAGGCCATTTTCGGCGAAGTCATTTTTATGTTGATAACACTGTCAGCATCCGATTCTTATACAACCAGCATTAACATGATTTGTGCAATATTATTTATTTAAATTTTGGGAATATACAAACAGTTTACCTTCAGTAAATAAACTGATCGATAAACTTTCATTATGAACTCACACAGAGTTAAGAAATCTGTAATAGAAGGAGTTAATATATTTTTTTAAAGAGATCTATCAGCAAATGTCTTTGAATGTACATATCCTGGGAGTATCGGACGAACTACTCGAACGGATAGGCGTAGAACCGGTATTGGAAAAAAAGAGAAACCCATTGCTTCGACGACATCGTGCTTCCGGGAAATGTGAATAACAGTTGATGCATACTACTAAGGAAACGGAATATCTCCCAAAAATATTCATTAGACTAGATTTCTGGAAAAAAAAAGTCCTCAAAGCCAGCACAGGATGAAAGATAGAAAGACACACATATATATCAGAAAGAGGTTGGGGGGAGTATTATTAACAAACCTGGATGAGTTTTGCTACAGAAAAATCCAAGGAATTTCTGATGAAAGATACACAAGAGAAATATTGAGCGAAATTCTCAAATAAAATTAATTTGAGCAACAAAAGGATTCTCTTAAAGCATGGTTCCAGCAATAAAGCATTGAAGTAAAGGTTAGTTCGGATCATTGTGTGAATTTTGTGCTATACGTATATGTAGTAGTGAAACATGGACATTGGGCAAGCGAAAAGAAAACGACTGGAGATTTTCGAGTTCTGGTGTTATGGAAGGATGGTAAGGATACTTGCATGTTATACACAGTGATTGGCGAATCAAAAAGTATCGAGGGAAACAGATGAAGAATGGGCCCATTGAATTGCATTAAAAAGAAGGTGGGATGCGCTGTACGCTGGGGTATGAGGGATTGTCGAACACTGCACTATAACCAACAAACGGGGCATTAAATCCCAAGGTTGGTTTTATATGAATGGATAGAGTTCACCTAGCACCACACCAAATAACATGTTACATTCAAATAACATGGTATTGGGGAGGGGGGGAGAAGATCATTTACATATGATTAAAAGAAAAAACTTCAGAAGTCGAACCAACTTTGAATACATGAAGTGCTTAATGGAGGGTAGGAAACGTGTTCGAATTACAGATTCAAAGAGGATAGCATGAGATGTGGAAGGCCAAACCAAACCTGATGGATTGACAACTGAAGAAGAAGAAAACTTTTACCATAAGAGTACATCAATACTTATGATTAATCTAAAAAAATAACCTTTTCAGCTACCACAAACGTTTAAGATCATTTGTGACCAACGTATTAAAGTGTAATGCTGTACAAAAACATAGGAGAGACTCGTTTTCAGATATTTCGACCAAGCAAGTTCATTATCCGAGAAAAAACTCGTGAGCTCTGAGACAGGATCAGAGAACGTAATCGTAATTGATTTTTGGTTCATTTTTATCTCTATCGGGTGACTTTCTATATGAAATGTCTACGTGCTATTTTCATTTGATAATTAATTTAGAGTTTTATAGTTTGATCATGACACCTTATTATCGTATGTCCTACGAAACCACAGCGTAACCTTCTGACAAATCTTGTGCCTTAGAAGGACCAAGAACCGATCGTGAAATTTTTTTAAGTATATAAAGTACGGCACAATGATATTCTGTTGAAACGTCAGAAAATTATAAATTAGCATCCAAGATCATTGCCCTCGTAAAATAGTATTCTTGTGATTTTGACGTCTTAACGAATACCTGGCTGTAAAATCGTAATTCGTTGTAATTTTACCCAAAAGTGCCATCAAACATCATACTTTTTTTACTTTCATGAGTTAGACATGGAATTAAAGAACAACTATTAAATTTAAACCGGAAAGAAAAATTTCATTAACTTTTGCACAGGAATGCTTTAAGTTCGGCTTTTTCCTCTCCATCATTCCACAAGTCGTCCAATCAAGCCCTCTGCCTTCCTCACACGCACTCTCTCTCTCTCTGTGTCTCTTAATCCCCCTCTCATCTTCCTCTCATTTTTATCACTTCTCTCCCTCCTCTCTTCTCGTCCCTGTCATCCTCCTCCCGAAAGACTTTCCCAAGTAGTAAACGTGTCCCTGACTGGAAATTCTTTCTTCTCTTAGAAAAGGTGTTTTTTCTCATCAATGGTCTCGTTTAGCAGTATTATTCTTTCAGCGTCTCATTTAAGAAGTCATTAAATAAATAAAGTCGTGATCAGCCAGACATGGCAATCTTAATCTAATTAACAATTTAATGAAGTACAGATTAAGAAAATGATATTGCGGTGACCATTTCAGCAATTAAAGTACATAAAGGAAAGCTGTATCGACATTAGGTCGAATTTTGGTTTTCACAGTTACATTTCCGATCTTTATCATATTATGGATTTTATTTTAAAAGATGTATACGAATGAATTTTTCCAACATGGAGGGAAAAGCATTTCATTAGCACAAATTAACTCCATGTTGACTTCATGCAAAAGCTCACTAGTGTTTCCTTTCTCGGACAAAGATAGGGGAGCGGATAACCTCTAAAAATGTGCTTAGGAACGCAGTATACCGACCAATTTGATTCCATATATTTTTCCGAGTAAAAACATTTATTTGTTATATATTTCCCGAGTGGGCTGTCAATCATTAATAACAAAAAACATGCAAATATCAAATACATGGAATTTATTATGGATGTTTTTTTATGAAACCCGTCAAAATAAACATTTTTTACTCCAAATAAATTATCAAAAAATGCTTCCTTTCAGAGATATTTTTCCTTTCAAGAATATTTCCGAGTATCTGTCAAAACCTAACAAAAATCACTAATTTCGTCATGTTTTTTTACATAAAATCGAAAATGACTGAAAGAAATAACTTCAAAAATTTGTCTGAAAATAAAGTTATAATATTTTGACGTTTTTCATCTTAAAAAAACTTTTTCCCATTCGATCCCGTAAATTTGGTTTTTGCAAGTTTTTTTGAGTTTCTTTTAAAGTTTTTCAAACCTATTCATAAGATTCTGCACCCATATACTGTCCATAATTCATATACAAAATTGCTTTGTATTTTTAGCCCCAAGGATGCAAGTAAATTCAGCAAAAAGTTGGTGAGGAGAATTTTTTTTTCATTGACTAATTTCCCATAGCTCCTACACTGACGGAATCCCGGAACTTAATATGTTAAGCACAAATTTTTATAAGTACACTAATTCGTTATACTGTCCACCAGCCAGAGCTTTAAACCCGAGGGTAAATTTCATAGGTAAGGTTAGATCCCATCTAGTACTAGACCTGACTCTGTGTGCAATTTATTCATCAGGGCAGGAAAGGCATGTCATTTCCTTGTGCCGCCTGTTGTTTCCCAGGAAGATAAGGTAGCCAGAAAATCACTCATCTTGGGATTAATTACAGGTTTCTGAGGGTAAAATTCCAGATTTGAACCCTGTTCACCGTTCCGTATTAGACCTCGACCCAATGAACGGACCCTCGTAATATTGATAAAAATTCCAGGTGGTGTTGTTTCAATATAAAACATTTGTGACCCTAGACTTTAACCATAACTGTAAAACGCAACGAAAAATAAAGGAATTAAATCTTATCCGAGTGCCCGAGAGAAAAAAATTTCAAAGATGCGTTCAGAGTTTGCCTTAAGTGCCCTACATTAACGACGTAGTTACTGCGACGCAGATTTCCTCGTAATTTCACTTGTAAAAGTTTTACTATTTAGGACATAAAATTCTGTAACTTTGGCGAGCTCAACAGGACTATGCAAGTATTGTACCCAGCGACTCATCTTGTTGACTGACATCCGCATTATACGGAGGATAATAGGAAAAGTGCTGAAGATGTGAGCGACAGCGTACCCTTCCATTTTTTTTCTGACAGCGGTAAACAGAATTTTATCGCGGATCAGAGATTTGATATTTGCCAGTTCGGGTAAACTGACATAATTCCGCAAGGAAAAAACAGTAAAAAAAGGAAATCAGGAGACCGAAATTACCTCTGACTGTAAGACTACAACTATGCACTATTTAAAAATTTGTCTTTCCGCCATCTTTTTCGTTCACAAATAGTTAACGCTATTTTTAAAACTTTTAAGTATTAGATTTACCAAAATACTCAATACAGTCGGGTATGCCATATGCTTAAGAGAAATTTTTCTGCATCAATATAATTTTTCCCAACCAACCAAGTCGGCGTTCTAACGCACTTTTCCACTTCCCCATGTGTTGGAGCTCCCGCAAAACCATTGCACATCGTCGCGATCTTCTACAGCACTTCCAAAAAATATTAAAACCCTTTTCCTCCAATGTTACTTTAGCTTTTTATATTAGCTATAAAATTCTACATTCTCATTTCCGTCAAAATCTTAAGCATCCATCTGCCTCTCTCTATTTCCTATAATTGCTTTCATTTGTCTACTTTAAATCAATCCTTGGTGGGTGGATGTAAAGTTGAACACAACACCTCTGTTAAACCTATGAAACCCTTTCCTCCCTCCTTCCCTATAGATAACAGCGTCGAGATGGTAAAAGTGTTTACCCGTTCAAATAATTAGTAGAATGGTTCTCCTGGCATTAACACACTAACAATAATTACAGCCGATGGATAAGTATGACAGATAGTGCGTCGAAACTGAGCAAAAGGCAGTTCTCGTAGTGTTGAAGCGGTGAAGGCGTATTAAATGTAAACTCAAGTCACTTTTATTCATCACAAATATCTTCAATATGTTAGCCTGATCCAAACTGTAACTAATTGCTTCCAACCCTTCTATTTCTAGGCAGTACTTTACTCTGACGTTCATTTTTATTTTGTCTTGTATCAAATCGTGGTTTTCATCCTAAAGAAGAATTTTCTGTAGAAAATATCATTGAAGAGACGATCTCAAAACTGGAATTACGTAGACTGAACAAAATCATCGCCATAGACCTGGATAAATTTCGGATCACATAATGATAAGCCTTTCACATCAAATACAGACCTCAATTCTTTCGAAAGCGTGACTATTCTGCTTTTTCAGTTTATCAATCACTTAATCCTCCTAACCTTCTGTAACGAGAGAAACATTAGAATAATAATAATAATATGCGCGTGAATGAATAGGAGGAGTTTCGCAAGAGTCATTATAATAATTACGACATCTAATGAATTTAAGAAATGGAAGCGATTGCAGGACGTGGCGTGAAACTTAACTCCTCTTTCTAGGATCACGTCTATTCTCGTCCACTCCTGAGCTACCTGCCTCCATTATAGCATTTTCTAATGAAACGATTAGCTTTCTCGAACCAAAATTTCCCTTTTAACAAAAAAGCAAAAGCTTTAAAGACTATGGGAAGGTTTACTCTCATTACGATAATCTTATTAGCGAAGTAGTTTACTGGCGGAGATAGATCCATCTCACTCTATCACTCGCTTTCAAACTTCTATTTCCCTTACCCTATCTTGCCACATCTATCACTTCTGTGATGTAACTAACGTTCCATATATTTGTCAACAATTGAAATGAAGAGATACCTCACATACCATTATGAGAATCTTACTTGGGTGGGCGTGAATTATGCGTAAGTGTGTATGTAGAAAATTGTATGGTTGAAAAGAAATATTTTGGTCCGAAGAATCAAATAAACGCTAATTGATTTCAGAAACATGACAAAACTGAAGTTATAAATTTATTTTTCTCAAACCCGTTTTTCATGCAAATTTATATAATCATCAAATACGTCCACGCATCGCACAAGATCATCCTCGACTGATATTCTTTTTATTCGGAGCTAATTCGTCGCTTGGGATTATTTTATTCTTAAAAAAATGTATTATTATCTTATTCAAAATAAAAAAAAACATACAACATGGTAGACGTTGCAGCTCACAGTAAGGAATGGAGCTACAATCGCAACTTTAAAATATCTTTAAACTAACTTCTATTCAAATATATCAAGTCATCACATGTTTTCTCGAATCTTTCGCGTAATTGATTAGTTCTAAAGGCAGCATCTGTTAAAGGATAACGAATATGAATGGAAGAATAGAACCGTTTCG
Source organism: Rhinocypha anisoptera (assembly GCA_011762765.2). NCBI lineage: Eukaryota > Metazoa > Arthropoda > Insecta > Odonata > Chlorocyphidae > Rhinocypha > Rhinocypha anisoptera. The sequence continues at coordinate 15,617 of WURS02388023.1, forward strand.
CTAGCTATTAGGGCAATCCCTTAGGCCACTACATGAAAGTAGTTTGTTTCACCTTTATTAAAGTACAAACGATTCCAAGTCAGTTCCTCATAAAAGATTCATCATCATACCCGTGGAATAAAGGGATGTACCCATCAGGTTTCACCCAAGATGAAAAACTCTGACAAAATCTAGAACACACATCCGTGATACATCAGAAAATAAAGCTTTTCTTCTGATCTGTAACGCTAGTAGTGATATTGGTTCGCCAAAGTAAAATCGGCGTCTAACTGTGGAACTCTGGGTCTAGGAAACTGTAAATCATATTCTACCCTTTTATTTCCAGTTCTCTTACTCCAGTCCCCAATCACAACCTCTATTACCGGAAATTCGGTAAAATATCAAAAAATACAGATTTTAACAGTAATGTAAAGGAATATTAAACACTAAGAGATGAAAAATCATGAGAGGAATGATGAGAATAGAACAGATAAACCGTCTTACAGCTATGCATTTTACGTCATACGTATGCTAGTAGATCATTCGCAATACGATTTAGGCATGGTTGTCAAAGACCTAAAATGCTTTAAAACTGCCTTATTCAAAAGATCCTTTTATTTGACAATTTATCCTAAGGAGAAATTTTATAATCAAAGCCTAAATATATTTTTCATTAGTTTAAACTTTGGTAAAATTATTTTCAATTTATTAATTAAATATTACGGATTGGTGTTCATAAACTAGGGTTTTTCTATGAATAGAAATTGCATATTATTTTTCCATAAGAGCTGTCCAAGTTCCCATACGATATAAGATTCTTATTATAGTAACAATGATAATAGTAAAAATTAGAGCAAGATTGAGGTTGGATAGTACCTACTTTCATCTAACCCCTGAAACGATGGAAGGATTGGAGCACGACTTCTCCTGGATTCGAGTAGTGAAGGGTATACATTATTGAGATGATTTCTCACCGGCAGAGAGTAGAAACTTCGGTGGAAGGCAGGCAATGCCCGGTAGCAAGTAATTTGGCAGACAGGTTTGGTGTTCAACCCAATAAAAGCTTTATGAGTTGCATATCAACCTGGAAACTTGAATCGCTTTGCTTGATCCTTTCTAATGTGCGACGAGGAAAACATTTGCCAATTAACCTCCCTCATCGCCCCCAACCCCGAAAGACATACGCCCCGACTCGGAATGAATGACAGTTAACTATTTTCATTTGCCACGACGTCGTTCAAATCTTAACTTTTCTCAACAAGTGTGATTCATGTTACTCACAATTTATGAGGCTGCCGCGTCATTGATCGTATCATTCAAGGGTATTTACCCTCTAATTTTCTCCATATGGGCCTCAAAAAATGAGAGACGTTCGCGATAAATGAGAGTATCTTCTGTTCGGAGATATACCAAACCACTGGAAATAGATATTTGGACTACACTGAATGAAGTTGTTGTTAACGCAGCTATTACGTAATTGTGCTGAAAAATTTTTAAAAGGAATCCCTAAATGAAATTGATGTCAACATTTTTACTTTTCCTAAACAATTGCGACACCGGTCAAAATAATGTATATTGTCTTTTATATTGCAATTTTTAGACTTCATTGTTTTATTTGAAAGCGTAAGAAGGATAGCAAT